>JAOSYY010024885.1:0-11271 GCA_025727935.1 Hebomoia glaucippe | reverse complement strand
ACGCTAAAATCGGTTCAGTAGTTTCCGAGTTCATCCCGGACAAACATCGTGACAGGAGATTTATATATATTAGATGTCCAAGTTTCTGACTGTAGATTGATGACAGCTGTAAGATACCGAATACATGTTTGTCTGAAGTCAGCAATGCAGCACGAATCCAGAACTGTACTTAAAAAAAATCATAGCAAAAACACAATTTGGGTTCGTTGATGCGAAACTGTAGAAAAGTTGTAGTTCTAAAAATGTTATTAAAAAAATCCGACGTACGAATACGTGTGTATCTGAAAATTATTCAGTTGTCTAAATGTAGAATAAAATTTAATCAGAAAAATTTAATGCAATTCGTTATCGGAAAACTTTTCGACGCTCCAAATCCTTCGGACTAACTGACATCAAACGATCGACGACATTTTCTTGCACTATGCTTTGTGTTCCTATATTCAGCACCTTCTTAACACCTTTAGTTTCCCATAAATGTATATTTTTAGAACCACTCATAGAATTTCAATATTGCTCAGAGATAACAGCAGAGTTGCCATTGGGAGTGCGAAAACAGGAGCGTAAAAAACGACGAAAAGGTTCTTTCTGTTTCTGGGAGTATTGGAGACATATCAATTTTCTGAAAACAAGTCTTTTATAATCCCGGCAGCCTACGGAAAGTCAAAAAAATTATTATTTGGTTGTAACAGATCGGCTAATTGTGACATTTTTAAAAATGCGCTCAATCTATCATGTTACGCGCAAATATTCTAAAGACAACATTTTTCATCGTAAAATAACTAAATCTAAGTTCCTTTTGCAGAACAGAGATGATACCGACTGGGTTTCCTGACGGCCTCCCACCAAAACTATGTTTCATAGTACCTACTATGACAACAATTTTGGTAGTGCCGTCTATGTATTTTTTATCAGAAACTTCGCGGACACTATCTATGTTCATTTATCAAGAGACAGAGATCAAACGTAAAAGAAAGAATAATTCATTTATAGACATCTTTGTCTAACAATTAATTATCTGCAAAAGACCTGGCGAAATCGTACGATGATTACTTTTATAAATTCATTGCGTTACCATATTTGGAAGTATGTACAATGAATGGAATTATTCGTTTTGTTTCACAATTTGTCAAATCAAATGCGTGGCAAGCTACACACACGTACTAATGCGACGCTCACAATTACACCAGACACATATTAATTTAAGTACGGCACATTAGCCATCGATAGCAAAGGTTTGCTGGTTATAACGGTCTTCACAGAAAGTAAACCGTCGACAAATGAGGCGTTCATTCAAATTGTTACTTTGTACAGAAGCAAGTGTTCGAACTTCGTTGAGAGATTATGAAATAAAAAGTTTAAAAGTGAAAGTATTCCGCAACTGAAGTTTTACTGAAGTTCACGTTCTTTACGTAACATAACACAATTTAACCTTCGAAAATGTACAGGGTGTTAAGAGACCACTCCCGAAAACGAAGACAGATGATAGTACTCATGACACCTCTGATGATGGTACGGAAAAAAGAATTCGAAACTGACGAAAAAGAAAATCATATTTTTAAAATGTTTTATCAGCGTTTTGTCGCTCCATCATGTTAGTACAGCTAAATTAAACGATAGTTTCATAAAAAATACATTGCTTTACGAAAAAAAAGGCCAGAAATGAAGCACGATAACAAAAACAGCTGGACTGACATGCACGAGCCAAATAACGCTAATAAAATATTTTAAAAAATATGATTTTATTTTTTTAGTCAGGATTGATTTCTTTTCCGTACCAACATCAAAGGTGTCATGAGTCCTATAACCTGCCTTCGTTTTCGGGAGCTGTTTCCTAACACCCCATATAACGTCATTGAAGGAATTAATATAAATTTTCAATATAGTTTTCAAAATTAGTTTAAAAGCTTGTAATCGTTATATCTAATCTAATATCATAAAGGGGAAAGATCTGATTGTTTTTTGTTTGTTTGTTTACATTGAAAAGGCTCTGAAACTACTTGACCGACATGAAAATTTTTTTCACTGTTGGTAAGTTACACTATCTCCGGTGAACATAGACTATATTATATTTTCAAATATATTAGTGACCTTTACTAAAAGTCCAATAATGTAACTGACGGTGTAAAAATCTAAATAAACGCTTGCGAAGCTAGTTACTAATAAGCGATGACTTGATTACTGTTCCGTAGTGAAATGTCCAAAGAGGACTACATTTAAATTTATAATCGAATGGAGCGTAATCCATTACGATAATAGTCGTTAAATAAAATAAATAACAAGTTTATGCTAGATGAAATAACTTTGGTTTCGCGCTGTCTGTTCATGGGGACATCGAGGACTGAATTAATTCAAAATTATTCCCAAAGAGATGTTATCAGAAAATTAATCACTATAATATTCAAATTCAAGGTTTAATCATCGATTCCACTTCGAACATCTATTCAATATTATAATTTAAGTGTATTACGCGTCAAGAAATATCGACCAATTTTCTTAGCAGTCGCCGATCTCGGGCTAACTAAGAATCAAATCATTGTTTATTCTATAGTTAAGTAATTGTAATTCACATCAGTTTTTATACAAATGACTCGTGATAGACACGCACACATATATAGGGTGTCCTTACAAGGAAATGTTTGTACGTAACTAATGAAATACAATTTCAAAAAAGATAGAAAAAATTATAAACTTATAACAGTCCGCGACAAACAGGGCGAGCCTCGTGTTTAATACTCCGCTTTGTTTTAAATATTGAAACTTTGCGATTTACGACGCAACTTCAACACAACTGTTATGCGAACGGACATGTCGACTGACGCAACTGGAATAAGCTTTGTACAGTCAAATATCAAATACTAAATTTACATCGAGTATACGAGCTGTCTGTAATTTACTTGTGTTACCTATCAGCTTTTTTCTAAACGGTTATGATGCTAACAAACATTAGCGATTAGCCAGTAAAAGTCGACAGAATCCGCCCAGGCCTTTTGAATATCAGGCAGCGTTAACACAGATAAAAAATTTATAAATTATTTCTGTAAATATCTGTTATCATTTGGTTTACTTGCATTCAATAATCATTATTTCTCTCATATATTTAATTTCTCAATTGCGTTTTTTATAGTGACATACAAAAATAAATAGTATAAAAAACTTAAATAGTCATTATTATCATTATTGTGTATTAAAACTACAACGGTTTTGCACAGACTAATACTTTTATTGAAGTAAATGACAGGATAGACAAAAGAACAATCTTGCTTATAGTATACTAAAAGGTGCCAGTAGATATTAATGTTATTTTGATACATATATTTAACATTGTGTCTAAAAATAGTGTATATACAGGATGTTTGAAGACTACTCCCGAAGCCGAAAACGGGCGACAGTAGTTATGACACCTTTGATGATGGGACGGAAAAAAGCCGATCCTGACTATAAAAAAGTCATATTTTTATAAGGTTTTTTTAGAGTTATTTACGCTCCACAAAAACGTTTTAAAAATATGACTTTTTAATAGTCAGGATCGATTTCCGTCCCATCATCAAAGGTGTCGTAACTACTATCACCCGTTTTCGTCTTCGGGAGCAGTCCTCAAACACCCTGTATAACCAGATCGTCTGTATAGATGCTAAGCTCAGAAACTATACGACCGATGCTAATTGGTATGCGAATTTATTCTTTCACTGCAAAGGTTTGTATGCTGTATGCTCCAGAGATGACAATATCATGCGTCGCAGACAAAGTAGCGCGGCTCAACTAGTCGTATGTAAAAAAACAATTGAATAGCTTTCAATATTAAGTCGATATACCTACATAGAAGCAGTTATGAGAAGTGGATACCTTCGCACCGATCATCGCCTGAACAGGTCTTGCAGCATTCTTAAGCGCTACCTTATTGAATAGCCAAGTCTAATAATATATATATAATTCCTTGAAATGACAAATATTCAATATTTTCATAGTAAATAAACGTTACATACCACAGAAAGAAATACGATCTTATTCATAAACTTAAAAGCCTAAAACTGTTTTGAACTAGTTAAGCGTTAAAACCAGTTTTAAGAGATTTTATGACTAACGATAGTATTTGTAATACATTTAATTTCTTATTCTTAAAACCTAAAACAGACTTTACTGCTTCGCTAGTTAATTCACTCATTGAGCGTAGGAACATTTTTTGGATCTGAAATCATTTAAATTCTCTGAGAGAATTAAGCTCGACAACTTTCTTTATTCCTCTCTAAGCTACACTCATTTCAATCAAAATTTGCTCATCAGTTTTGTCCTGTGTCGCACTATTTTTAACGAAAATATTATTCTTTTTATATCGCAAATATGAGAAACTGTGTATGTGGCGTTTTCGTAATCCTTTACGCCCTTTAAGAAGTATTCATCTTAAGCCTTTTGTGGGGCTTAAGCGTGAAAAAGGTAACAGACAGTTAATTTCGTATTTATGGTATTAGCACAGATTTTGTATATACACGATCTACACACGTACATGAGGCTGCAATTTTAATATCTGTACTAGTGTGTTAACCAAAAGTTGTTAAACAACAGCGAAACTGTTTATTTCTGCAATGTTACGGCTGATCGGCATAGGAGTTTTGTATTGTCAGTTTGAAACCTCTGGAATTGACCGCGGGATATTGAAAAAACCACTAACTCGCACAACAGTAGCTCTAGGCGGTACATACAAAGTGTTTTTGAAACAAAATAACAGAATAAAACCGCTGTTACGTAACGTACAGAAGCGTCTGACGTTTCGATATTTTACGGAAAGTTTATTAAAAACATCAAAGTAATAAAACTGTACAATGCAGTCAATATGTAGTTAAAATTAAATTCACCCGTTTAAAAGTTCACCTAAAACTATAGTGCGGCAATTCGAAACACAATTTTCTATCAACAATCTAAGCGTTATATGAAGTTAATTAAATTCATACCCAAAATTCCTTTTCCAAAAGGCATTTTCCGGCGGAGATTTTTCCAATCGATTTTTTAGACATCACCCCGGAGTACACAGGGTGGGCGAAATCAGAAAAAGATATAGCATATAACCGATATATTAGTTATATAAACGTTTCTACCTATCACATTATACAGGTTGTTTTTGGACTGCTCCCGAAAACGAAAACTGGTGATAGTAGTTATGACACCTTTGATGATGGGACGGAAAAAAATTCGAGCCTGACTATAAAAAAGTCGTATTTTTAAAACGTGAAACGTTGCTGGTTTTTTTTTCAGTATTTTTTATGAATTTACCGTTACATTCAGCTATACAAACATGATGGAGCGTAAATAACTCTAAAAAAACATTTTAATAACTATTTTATAGTCAGAATCGAATTTTTTTCCGTCCCATCATCAAAGGTGTGATAACTACTGTCATCCGTTTTCGTCTTCGGGAGCAGTCCTCAAACAGCCTGTATAAGCGATATTGCTAACATATTATTATGAAAAATTAATTAGTCTTCGTAACTCGATAAAAAATAATTAAAATTAACTCTATTCACAAAATTTTACAAAAGTAACAGACAGCTATTTATTTTAACTATGGATTAATTTCAATTCAGTTATAAGTCTTGGATCTAGGAATATAATTTAATAACTTATGTATGGGTTAAGTTTTCCGATTCGCTTCGATATATCACATGTGACTAAAACAATTTCGGGTCGCATACAAATTAAATATTTAACGAAAATAACTATTGAATTAGCGTAAAAAGAAAATAAGAGCATTAATTTAATAACTATTTATTATATTGATAAAATCGCGATTAACAAGAAAATATAGTATTAAACTAATGAAATGGATCCTCGTAATCAGATTACAACTGGACGCCTCATTTATTTTCTTACAAATAAAAATATTGTACGACCAATATTCGTCTCTTAGAATTCTGAGATGGCAACGAGTAAACAATCCCAAATATATAGAAAATATATTGGAAACATTGAGCACCCGAGTGATTTCATTGATTTTATGTTAACTCGCTAAATTAATGAACATAAACAGATCATTAAAAAAGGAAAACAACCCGAGGAAATATCCATTAGCTACGAAAAACAAATAGAAATTGTGAAAAACATTTCAACGTTAATTAAACTGAAAACACTGGTATTATAAAAATATATAAAATATCCAATTGTATAATACTTTTAATGGCAATCATCGAAATAAATGTGAAAGTGTGAAGGCGTTATAGTATATAATAACAAAGAAATTTCTAGGCCGATTCTCACTAGGCGACTTCGATCGTGTTCATTTCGATTTCTACACCTAGTTTTAAATCATTGGACTTTTCGTAACATTGCCTGATTTTTTAAAAATTTAATATAGCTTATAGTCCTCCATAAATACTATCCAACACTGAAAGAATTTATCAAATCGGACCAACGCTTCCTGAGGCTACTGCGATCAAACAAACAGACAAACTCTTCAGCTTTATAGCAAATCATTATCATGTATACACAAAATAATCAAATGTGAAAGACCGCGGCGTCTCTGTAAAAATCTACTTGTCGCGTTACCTTAAAACGAGCTATGTATAAGTTCGCATTCCGTTTTCGAATTGCACAAGTCGTTTCGCACGAAACAATAAGCCGATATCGGGTGCAGATTACTTATAAAAAGTTCAGAACTAGTAAGATCCATTGGTCCGCAAGGCGGTCGACCTTGCCTCGGTGTTTACGTCGCTGCGTCGGTAGGATTCGCGTCAGGGTCGCCCGTTGCACCGTCGAACACAAACAACCTACACAGGCCTACACATATAGCGATGCTAATGTGACTTTATCAGCGCTGCGGCTCGAGTATGCAGGACGCCGCCGGAGTCGCGTCCGGTTAGCCATCGGGCTCCGATCAAGGATGCCACTGAACTCTTAATGCTTATCGTAAACTAAAGTTTTACAGATTTAATCAATTTTTTTTCTCAAATACACATTCTATTTTGTATTACAACAGCCGTGCCGAGCGGTTTAGACCCGCCTTTATTTTTCGTATGCGTAATGATAACGGTGTACCTTAATGACAATTTTTCTCATTTTCCATCTACTACGATCCAGACACTCTAGTCGCATACACACTCTTGACGTGGGTTTTTCTTAGAACGTCCTTATGAAAAGCCAGCATTTTCTCAATTTTTCAATAAAACAAATGTTGAAATAAAACCTGTATTACGCTATAACATCAGCTCAATCTACTATTTAACTTCCCATCAAAAACGGTCCCGCCGTTTCGGAGATCAACCGAAACAGACAAACAAAAATTGTAACAATTGTATCTCTGTTTAAACAGCATATTTCATATGCTTGGAAACAAAAACTGATATCTGATACGTTGATATCTACTAATATTATAAAGCTGAAGAGGTTGTTTCTTTGTTTGCTTGTTTGAACGCGCCAATCTCGGCAACCGCTGGTCCGATTTAAAACATTCTTTCAGTATTGAAAAGTACAATTATCTATATTACATTTTGAACAAAGTTAGAGATCCTTACTAGAAGTCCAATAATGTTCTCCAAGGTATAAATATCGTAGTGAACACGAACGAAGCTGCTGGTATTTGATTTTTACGAATTACGAATATTTTTATAAAAATGTATATTTGAACTAATCAAATTATTTATAATGAACGTACAATAAAAACAATTAAGCTTTAGCGGCGTCTATTTCATTAAAAATACATATTTACATACATTATCCTACTCAGCAATTATCTATGAAACTACGATGTTCTATGACATGTGGTATGAAAATCAACCAAAGAACAGTGATTTAAACAATTACTGACCTTTGTGGAAGACTGTTTGACCAGCTGTCCAGTTCACATGCAACGCCTTCAAGGAACGTCTGAATTTTTAATGGTTTATTGAAGAATTATCGTTACCAGGCAGCCTGAATACAAACCAAATAAGTTATTAATAATCAAATAGCATATTCCTAATAGGATATCTAGAGCGATTCGAATTGCTTTAGGCAATCGCTGTTACAAATCTGTAATTTAAAAATGTTGACGACATATTTATGTTAACATTCTTAAGTCAGTGGTTCAAGATGTTGTCTATACAAATTTAGTTGGAGTGTCTGTTTGTAACATTAAAACCGCCGGATTTACTAAATCCCTCTCGATGTCTACACTGTAGATATACCGAAACATTTTCTACAATTTCTCTGTCCGTTTCGGCTAATCTCTAAAACGGCTGGTCCAATTTTGACGGGACTTAGCGGTAAACAGCGATTGTAGGAATCTTATTTATTTTTATAGGTGTATATAATAATTATTCCGCCCGGTGTAAGTCGCGGGCACGATTTGTTTTAAATATTGCTTGAACCCGATTGAAACCCTATGAAGAGAAAATATTTACGTTTACTTAAAATTGTTGAATCAACAGCCAATAAATTCTACTTAAAATGTACCAAATAAACAAACATAAAAAACAATGAAAGTTTAGACTAGTCGACGTTTTGATTGAATTGGACAAAAGTATGAATCGTCTATCGTTATAGCCAGGATGAATCTATTCCAAGTAGACAATTAAATTTGAAATACGAGAGCCCGAAGCCAACTGAACTTTCAATCATATGCTATTCCCGTATTTGGTATTGATTTAGTTTACAAAGTTCCTCCAAAGCGAAACTATAATGCATACCTCTAGGACACTGTCTACATTTAAAACTATAACCGTCTAGACGTAACGTATCGACTATTAATTATAACAAATGACACCCACAAATATTACAAAACAATTTTTACGAAACAGTAAATGCTCATATCTATTAAGCAAAACGATTGCGATGTGTTCATATTATAGAAACTGAGCTTAATTTTATTAAGGTATTGAATTTTATCATAAATCAATGACAAATAGTTATATATCAAGATTAGTTAACTTACATTATACAGGGTGTTTGAGGACTGCTCCCGAAGACGAAAACTGATGATAGTAGTTATGACACCGTTGATGATGGGACGGAAAAAAAAGTCAAATTTTTAAAAAGTTTTTTTAGAGTTATTCACGCTCCATCATGTTTGTACAGCTAAATGAAACGATAACTTCATAAAAAATACTGAAAACAAAAACCAGCAATGAAACGCAAATTAGAGTTTTTAAATTCCACAAAAGGAGTAGTCAGTAGGAATAATTAACCTGATAAAATAACAATTGGAAATAATTAATTTTATTAATTTCTTGTTCGGTGGAAATAATTAACGTATCTTCAATGACAGCTTTAGCCCCCCGCAAGGAGAGAGGTTAGTTTCGGTGAATTTCTCGCTAGATATCAGCGCGGGCCTCTCAAAGACGTGCGTTCACCCGAATTGACCAGACCATCAACTGTTTTTGATTTGCGTTTCATTGCTGGTTTTTTTTTTCAATATTTTTTATGAAATTATCGTTTCATTTAGCTGTACTAACATGATGGAGCGTAATTAACTCTAAAAAAACGTTTTAATAATATGACTTTTTATAGTCAGGATCGAATTTTTTTCCGTCCCATCATCAAAGG
The DNA here is from genome assembly GCA_025727935.1 of Hebomoia glaucippe. NCBI lineage: Eukaryota > Metazoa > Arthropoda > Insecta > Lepidoptera > Pieridae > Hebomoia > Hebomoia glaucippe. The sequence continues at coordinate 1,764 of JAOSYY010024885.1, read as the reverse complement.
TGTCATTACTACTATCACCCGTTTTCGTCTTCGGGAGCAGTCCTCAAATACCCTGTATACAATGTAAACATAAAAACGTCATTGTGTGCCAGCCTTAAGAGATAACACGGATATTTTTTTTAACTTTTCGGAGGAACAATACTCTCATACATTCCGTAACTTCCAACATTTAATTAAAGTATCTTCAACGTCCGGTTAGTTTTAATAGCCACTAGGCTAAAAACGCGAACGTCCTTAAAAAAAACATTTAATCGGAAGAAAATCGATCGTGATTTGTAAAAAGACATTTTTAAAACGGTTTATTAGCATTATTAACGGTCCATCATTTTATACAAATAAATGAAACGATAGTTTCATAAAAAATACATTACTTTACTAAAAAAAAGAACTAGCAATGAAACGTGATAACAAAAACAGCTGGACTAACATGATGGAGCGTAAATTACGCTAATAAAACTTTTAAAAAATATGATTTGTTTAGTTTGGATCGATTCTTTTTCCGTAACGTCATCAAAGGTATCATGAATTAGAACCTGTCTTTTTTCGGAAGCAGTTTCCTAACAGCCTTTATAACGTCATTGAAGGAATTAATATAAATTTTCAGTAAAATTTTCAAAATTATTTTAAAAGCTTGTAATTGCTATGTCTACTCTAATATTATAAAGAGGAAAGATCTGATTGTTTTTCGTTTGTTTGTTTGCATAGAATAGGCTCCGAAACGTTTTAAAAATAAGATTTTTTCAGTTAGGAGCGATTCTTTTTCCGTACCGTCATCAAAGGTGTCCTGAGTGCGCCAAACACCCGTTATAAACTAAATACAAATTTGCATGGCTATGACAAAACAGAATGGCTATGACACCACTTGTTACACAGGGAGTATACAAGGCCAGAAAACACGTATGAAAATCATTATACAATAAATTTTATACAAGTGAAAATTATACTTGTGAACCATAAATACCATAGAAATATGTTATATTACAAAGAGGAAAGATTATTTTTTGTTTGTTTGTTTATTTTACATAGAATAGGCTCCGAAACTACTTGACCGATTTGAAAAAATCTCTTACAGTCGAGAAGCTACACTATCCCCGGTGAATATAGGCTGTATTATATTAAAAAAATAATAGGGATCCTTACTAAAAGTCCAAAAGCCCAAGGTGTAAAAATCGACGTGAACGCCAGCGAAACCGCTGGCAGACGCTAGTCCTTTATAATTCCTATAGCGAGCCTTGTAGCTTACAGTGAAATCCAATGTTTTATAATACAGTGAAGTTTATTACTAATAGTGAATCATCTATAGGTCTTATTTATTTCACGAAATAAAGTATAACAACACTGAAACAATTTTTCAATCCGACGAAATAGTTTTTCAGATTAGCGTGTTCAAACAAACTGACAAATAAACAGTTTACCTTTTTTTAGATTAGTATCTAAGAGTATTTTGCTGAGCCAGACAAGCAATTGTTTCGATTAGTTACGATTCACAAGTAACAATACTTCATTTAATGCCATAAGGAAAATTATACAAATACGATCGTTGACGGCTCCATAATTATATTTTCGAGGTAGATAAAAATTACCCACATGTCAAGGCATGTATAATAACACATTGAAACGAACGAGATGAAATTCAAAAATCACTCGTAAAAACGGCGATTATACGATGTACCTTGTTAATTTAATATTATATATTACTAGCTGACCCCGCAAACGTCGTTTTGCCACATAATAATAGGGGTTGACTGTAGAGGGGTGAAAATT
>JAOSYY010024882.1:0-11281 GCA_025727935.1 Hebomoia glaucippe | reverse complement strand
GCCGCTATATCAAAAATAAATGTGATTGGTTAGATTTAGTTAGTCACGGGCCTATAACATCTCATCTTTATTTGTTTTATTTTTTTAACAAAAAAAGTGAATATTCAAAGATGAAAAAAAAACCCTTAAAATACCCCTAAAAATATAATACCCCTAAAAAACCCCATTCGACTTTTTTAAACCCTAAATTTTGGAGGAAAACCTCTAATTTGGTAACACTGCTTCCGATAATTGACAAGAACCTTGACATTTAGTATCACATCACTTTTGACATTCACATTATTTTGCTACAACATGGACTGCGTTTCGTTTTCCTAATAAGTAAAAAACATTTTAATCTTAACAGTTCATTTGACATAACAGAAAATAACATTTGTATTAATGAAATAAAAATATTTTAAATAAAAGTTCTTTCGACATAACTGTAATTTTATTCCATTGCATAAAATTGTTTCTTCATCAAGGAAAACTTATTGGCCATTAGCAACACCACCTATTGTCAAGATGACTAGAAGTATTTGTCATTATAATTTCAAAAAGTTTACGTTTGAAATTCGTTACATCAATGCATCTGCCTCGATCTAGCTTTCCGTAGGTGAAATTATTTAAATTAATTTTTTAAACTATGGTTCTAATTTAAATTGCCTATAGTTTTATTTGTAATACTTTGATCGTACTGACATGCCTTAAAGATATGTTGTCGTACTCGTTGTCTTACCAAAGATATTAAATCACATCGTGTTTTCTTTCAGAACTTATTTTTCTTGATTGTAGTAAAAAGCTATCACGATTCCGCATTATAAAATGGATGATTTTTTGAAGATAGAAAAAATTGGAGAAGGTACTTATGGTGTAGTGTACAAAGGTAAAAACAAAATTACCGGTGAATATGTTGCTATGAAGAAGATTAGATTGGAGTCTGAAGACGATGGCATCCCTTCCACGGCCATAAGGTAATGTATAATAGAAATACAATTTTAAACTTGGTATTAACCTAATTTTCTTGTTAGGTATTACCATGCTGATGAGGTTATTTATTCATCCAACTTTGGTAGTTTGAAGACACTATGTACTTCAAATCCGTGGGCCAAACAAGTTCTCGTTTAAACTTATCAATGTTGGCCTTATGTAAATAGGAATCTATATCAGCTATGCAATGCTAAAGTTATTATAAATTTTGTAATGTTAATAAATCAAGTGTGAATTGCAATTTCAATCATCCATATAAGCTGCATTAGAATATTGCTTTGTTGTTAGAACAAGAATGAATAAATTTATAACATAGACAATTTTGGAATGGAATGTTACAACTGCTGTTATTACTCGACATGACTTGGCTAAGAAATATAGTGTGTAAAGTGATCAAAATTTCAAACTCTTAGTTTTTAATTGTTGGTTGATATTTTTATGACAAAATGTTGGCACAAGTAAACTATAGACATATTTTGTACTAGTGAGATTCTAAGACAAAAATTAGACACTAACAATTAGGATTTAGGATTGCCATTAAATTAAAAAAAATGATATTTATTAAGGTATATTATATGTTAATGTTATTTAACTTGTTTTATTACCAATATAAACCCATTAATATAAATGTCTACTAAATATACCTACTTAAAAAGTAGTCAAAATATTCATAGGTGTAAACAGAGTTTTGTGGGTAAAAAGATAAATGCATTGGTATCACATTTAATAATATGACTGAATTTAAGTCTACAGCATCTATCTTTTAAAATATATATTAATGTATTCCTTACTGCATCTGGCCTTAGAGCCTTAGCCTTGGTTATTTTGAATTGACATTTGAAGAATATATGTATATTTATTTGTATAAGTGAAAGATAATAAATTTTAATATATGGTATCATATTGATGTGAGCAAACAGGTTTAAGAAGAAAACTTATTGTGGTGAATATAGGAAATAAAGTGCTTGAATGCAACTTTACAGCAAGCATTGTGTGTAGATAACAAGACCTTAATTTGAGTCTGGACAGTAAATAATTTTTGTTTACAATTTTTTTATTAAATTGTTACTACTATAAATAATTTTATTACGCAGAATCTAACCGCTTCATTGAGATATATATATGTACTAATAAAGATTTCCAAATATAGGGTAAAAGTTAAGTCTTATTTCATACGTTGTAGACTTATATATTCTGATACAATATATTTTACAAGTAAAAAGGTCATTTATCTGTGTCTTGCCGAAACAGATGAAAATCATGTCCGTAATATGCACTAAGGGGATCTGTTAATGTATACTATAGATGAGATTTATATTTAAAATATGTTTACAGAGAAATATCTTTACTAAAAGAACTGAAACACACAAACATAGTTAAGTTGGAAGATGTACTCATGGAGGAGAATAAGCTTTATTTGATTTTTGAGTTTCTCTCCATGGATCTGAAGAAATATATGGATTCACTGGGATCAGGAAAGGTAATATGTATATGATAGTAAATTGCAACATGCTTGTACTTTGACATTTTTGCTGAGGTAATACCTACTACCAAGTAAAGTAATGATTAAAGATGATTCAGATATAACCATGCTAACTATATTTTCATATAATATTTTTTCAGTTCATGGATCCCAACACTGTAAAAAGCTACCTGTATCAAATAAACAGTGCCATATTATATTGTCATCAGAGAAGAATCCTTCACAGAGATCTCAAACCGCAGAACTTGCTCATTGACAAGACTGGTATTATTAAGGTACAAATTATTAATGTGGAATATTTTTATTTTATATTAAAAAACAAGAAACCAAATTGGTTTAGTCTTTCAATTACCTAATAAATATTTATTTCGTATTTTCCTTAATAATTCATGAAAGACATGTTTAATTTATACAAATAACACTTTTATTATATTGAGTTCACATGTATTATTAGGATATTTCCTAATAATACATGTGAACTTATTAGTAATATACTACATGAAGTAAACATATTTATTTAATTCACTAGTTGTTGCATTTGACTTCTTACGCACATGACTATTGTTTATTTACCCAATTTTTCCTTATCATTTTTGATCGGCTTTCGGAATCCCTTTCGTATAATATCCTAGGAGTTATTCCAGGTTACCAGATATCTACAATTCAAAATTCATCCAGATTCGTTCAATCGTTTTAGCGTCAAGTTGAATTATACAAACTTGCAATTATAATTTTCATGGAAATTATATATTATTTATCTGTATCTGTTGGTAACATTAAAAAACGACTGAATCGGTTTCCGGTTAGGAACTTCACAGACAGACAGCTATTATTATTAGTAGGAGTCACTAGAAGTAACATGCTTAAAAATATTTTATTTATGTTTTTATACTTGGTTTTCAGGTAGCAGATTTTGGTCTGGGTCGCGCATATGGCGTTCCTGTGCGCGTATACACGCATGAAGTGGTTACACTGTGGTACAGAGCACCTGAGGTTTTGCTTGGGTCTCAAAGGTGAATGATACATATAAAATCTGATAAAAGACGTCGATGTTAATAAGCAAATACGTAGAAAATGTCGTATAATAGTTATCTATCATATTAAAAAGATTATATTTTGCCATTAAAGTATATTGAAGATATTTAGCAGAAATTCATATTTATAGTGACTGGCGTGGAAATAATGCTAAATTCCCAAAATAAAATAAGGCTATAATACTAAGGTTATCAACTGTCGTCACATTAACTATCATAAAAATATTAAGGAGTCTATAATTTTGTAGATATTCATGCCCCATCGACATGTGGGCTATCGGATGTATCTTCTCAGAAATGTCCTCCAAAAAACCACTCTTCCAGGGCGACTCAGAAATTGATCAGCTCTTCAGAATTTTCAGGTATTAAAGTTACGAGTATATTTTTAAGAATAATTTAATCTTGAAAATTTAGCTATAAAACTTTCAGTTTGTAGAATTATATCCGTAACTAAATTAACAATGTTTATTTTCAACACTATTTCATAGCAAACATAGTACAGTTTGATATTGTATGATACAGCGCCGAAGGCTCTATACTGTATAAATAATAAAAGAAGTATGTTAAAAGTTCGGTCGCCGAAATTAATACTTTTAGTGTATAAAAGAAATAATATTGTTTGTCAGAATGCTGCGGACGCCGACTGACGAGATATGGCCTGGAGTTTCATCTCTCCCTGACTACAAGCCAACATTCCCTAATTGGACCACATTCAATCTACATAATCATGTAAGTGAAGGTTTTATTTAATTCTAAAGAAGACTTGACTTTAGAATTAAATATTTTGCAATGAAACTCCACTGCCTATTGGTAATAATTGAAAATGTGCTTCATCTAGTCACAATGAAAAAAGTAGTCAATAACTTTGAAGCAGTTTTGAAGTTCACTAGAAATATGAAAATAATCATTTTGAAAAGTTATTTTTGTACTATGAATTGAACTAAATACTTCAAGTCTATAAAAGGATAATATGGCTTGGACAAGTTCTTTTCATTAAATTGTCTAAATGAGAACACTTAGGATAGCTTGTACTTTATTCCACTTTTAAAAAGTATTTTTATTATTGCTTAATATAATAAGTCATCTTTTAGGTACAAAATCTGGATGAGGTTGGTATGGATCTTCTTCAGAAGATGTTAGTCTATGATCCGTCTCGGCGCATCACAGCCAAGGATGCGCGTCGTCACAGATACTTCCGTGACGTCAAATTACCTCCTGAACTGACACGTACTGACGCATACATTAAACACACTCAAACCAAGGGACAATAATATTCGATAGCGATTACCGATACTTGAAGGAAATCCATTTAATAATTCTGATATTTCACATACATTCTTTAACTACAAACAAGAGTAGCCTATTCAATGGAGGCCTTTATACTTCTTAAACATCAAGTTACCAGAACTAGGCATATCTAAGGCCGTTAATACTTGGTGTGGCAAACCTATAAAACGGCCAAATAAAAATATTTATCTACGCCTAACGAAGTTATTTCGAGTTAATTAAATGTATAATATAAAACAGCTGGGCGTTTAAGATTTAATTTCAAGAATATGTAAGAATGGTTCAACAAAAAATTCGTATCGACCCCAAAATCTCTTGACGGCCTAATTAAATTATAGTACACAAATGAAAATAGTATCAAGCTGTTTGACTCAGACCCTGCACATTCACAATATATCAAATAACAAACTGTGATTGGACATTGTCTTACATTAATAAATAGAATGTCCGCTTAAGTAAATAAACCATTCAACTAAAAAAGTTTTATATACACATTTCAAAAATAGTGTTGCTTCATTTGCAGTATTGTTTTCAAGAATTTTTAAAAAAACAAGTAACACCGTAGTGATTCATATTTTGACATGACTATTAATATTTAGAGACATGACATCGATATCTAGACTCATACTTGATCAGACTAACCGATTGGAATGGGTATTGATGACGGTGGGTACCTATTGACTCTTTTGTATAGTTCTACTTATACAGAGTGTTTGAGGACTGCTCCCGAAGACGAAAACTGGTGATAGTAGTTATGACACCTTTGATGATGGGACGGAAAAAATTCGATCGTGACTATAAAAAAGTCATATTTTTAAAACGTTTTTTTAGAGTTATTTACGCTCCATCATGTTTGTACAACTAAATGAAACGATAATTTCATAAAAAATACTGAAAACAAAAAGCAGCAATGAAAGGCAGATTAGAGTTTTTAAATTCCACAAAAGGAGTCAATATAAAAAAACTCTAATAATATAATATAATAACTCTAAAAAAAGTTTTAAAAATATGACTTTTTTATAGTCACGATCGAATTTTTTTCCGTCCCATCATCGAAGGTGTCATAACTACTATCACCAGTTTTCATCTTTGGGAGCAGTATTCAAACATCCTGTATATAACCAACTGCCTCCCTGGCGGAGGCGTGGACTAGTAGTCCGAATGGGTGAACAGTCTTCATCTGTTGGTCAATCCACAGACACTAACTAGTACAATCAAACTCTCAAAACATCCGGATAATACTAAGTCTTTGGACCCAACACAACTCCCACCCTTTCAACAAAACGTGGCCTAACCTAGAGGTTAAAGAAAAAGAAGGAAATTTCGGCTTCGAACTCTTCAGAAGTATCTTCTAAGATAAAATGACTTCTATAATACCTTGAAATAAATTTAGATTTAAAAGGAAATTAGTAGGGCTCCATTAAATAATTGTGTACTATTCATACAAGTTATGAATATTTTAGGAATCACTAACTTGTTGAAAGAATGTGAAATGGACAAGCTGTCTTTACCAATCTGTGACATATTTATGTAAAGTAATTTTTGATATGATCTTATTTTTAAAGTGATTAACGACGTACGATTATTATGTATAAATTAAATTATTGTTTTAATCGGAAAATACAAATAGCCGCACCCAAACCTATTCGTAATTTGACAATGTCACTATTTTAATATAGATTTAAATTAGTGCGGCTATAAATTTTGAATATTTGAGTACTAGCAAGTTAATTAAATCTTTTTAGAAAAATGCATTTTTAATTTTATGTTAAGCATTTTAATTTCACTTTTATAGTAAGATCTAGGCTAATGAAAATATTTTTAATATCGTCTATAAGAATTTCAATATAAATTATTATTAAGTATGTTTAGAGTTTTATTTTATTATCCAACTGCTAATATTTTTTTACAAGTATTTGTACATGAAATATTTTTTTCAATAACACCCTTACCTTTATAATATATACTGGTACAAATTAGGTAATAAAACAATCGACTAAAAATTTATAAAATATTTATTTAAGGCATTTAATGGTGAATTGTATAGACGGCAGGATGCGCAGGCGGCTGTTGTAGTATTATTCTATGCGCTACGCCATTTAAGTCCTGCTGTGAGAGACCCGATACAACAGTTCCGTTTTGCAGCTGAAAAATTAATATTTGGATGTTACAATATGATCTCAAACGAAGAAATTAAAAGCTAATAATATTGCAAACTCTAATTGGTATTTTTTATAATATTACGAATTAAAGCAATTTAACCTGTCTATGCAAAAGTCATGTTCCTATGCGTCAATTTGATCGAGTTATGCGAGTAAATGACGTTACCTGATTAAAAAATTATACCTATGTATAATATAACCTATGTCTTACACTACTCTAGGGAAAATGTAATTTTTTGTATCTAATTTTAAACTATATATTGTAAGAATTAATAGTAATTTATATACCTGCAAAATATTGGGCAACATGGTCTGACAGGAAGATGTCGCCACATGCAATTGCTCTTGCTGCACTTGTTGCACTCCAACAGCCTTCAATATAATGTATTACAAACGACTTAGTGGAATGACTTTATCCTCAGTAAATTTATTTCCGTTATTATAAAATCTATACTCGAATAAAACTCAATAAGTACAAAAACAATATGATAAGTATTAAAACCAGATTCCAACTCAAGTAACAATCTTTTAGACTAATTAACAACTTTTTTGTAAAGAGCGAAATATGTTGGTTTAGGCAATTAATCAAACCTCATGTGACGTTGCGAAAATAATGCTTTATTAATAAAAGTTATACTCACGTGTATTTGTATTGGCTGTTGATGCGGTTGTATTTGTATGGTCTGGACTTGGAGTTGTTGGGGTTGCTGTAAAAATATAAAGTTTAGCTAAAAAAATTGAAATATGCTATTTGATGTGATTCAGCCATTGGTTGCAAAGTATAAATATATTAAAATTTTATTATAACTATAGGTGTGTTAGGTCGATGCTGTTTTAATTCTTACTGATTTTGATTCCAGATATGCTTAAGATTAAAACAGACAATTGCGATATGGTTCCACGACAACGGAGCTGACTCTTTCATGTGCAGCATATACGTACTGTGTTGATATGCTGATGCGTTTGTTGCAACTGGAGAGACTGCACTGATGATATCACAGGGTACGGTTGTTGAACGCTCTGAGAAAAAAAAATATAAGAAAATATAACCACGTCTAACGTAAATAGATACAATTGAAAGGCTGCTGCTTCTAATATCATAATACTCTTTTTCTCAATGTATTTCCAATTATATACGGCTTTTAAATCAGAATTAATAAAATGCTTGTATGTCCATCCGTCTGTTGGTGGTTAGGTACTCACCGAAACGGAAGAGTCGATTTTTACGGGACTTTCACTTGCAGATAGCTAATGTTATGAAGTGTAATTAAGGATACGTTTTTCTTTTAAATTCAAATGCACCTACCTGAACATGTTGATGAATAGGTACAGCGAGTTGCTGAACAACTTGTTGCTGAATCTGTTGCGGTTGCACTTGCAGCAACTGCTGTAACTGCGTATGCTGCTGCTGCTGCTGTTGTTGCTGCTGCTCTTGAGCGAGCTGCTGCTGTTGCTGCAAATCCATATTTGTACTTGTCTTCATTAACCGTTTAACTTAAATGATCATGTTCCGTCAAATAGGGTCAACTCGTTTCGGAAATTAGCCGAAAGAAATAACCATATAATCAGAACAATATTTATATTGTGTATCATGTGTTTGTGTTATAAGTGAAGTTTATACTTTCATATGAATTTATAAAAAAAACAACTGAAATAAACAGACATTTCAGTTTTGTTTGTTGGTACAGAGTAAGAAGTACGCTTGAATGTAGGAGATTTTAAAACCATATATGGCTAATTGTGATATGACTTACCCTGAAAGCATACAGTTTCTCAGATCCATCCGGATTAAAGACGCACATCTGCACATGGCTGAGAAGATGTTTTTTCAGGCTATGCAAGTACATGTAACTCTTTACGCAGAGACCACATTTGTAACGTTTCTGACCCCCTTCAGTTTGTATTACCACTTGCATTTCCTGCAAATCGGAAATGACAAATATACATACCAATTTAATAAATAAAACGTGTGAATATCATTTGGGATTCAAGTTATTTCGATATTGTCACCCGATTATAAGTATACATACTTGTTACGTAAATGATTATACCTGATGGTGCTGACTTGTGGTTTCCACTTCCTCGGTTTCCTCATTTTCTTCAGTTTTCGGCTTATCCTTTTCATCAACCGCTTTACTTGTCTGCGGGCTCTCAGGAGAATTTTCCGCGTCTTGTTTGTCCGTATCGTGCGTTTTCATATGCTTTTTTAGTGCACCAGGTTCAACGTATGCTGTATAGAAAAATCTCAAATGTAACGAGTAAAAATAATTATAATAGAATCCTTACAACATGCAAGTAGGTAGATTTTTTATATAAATTTCTAAGTCATAGACAGGAGAAGTAACAAAATATCTATTGATACTAAATGTCACATATCAACTTACAAATATAATACTCAAGGTAGGCTATTAAAGATTATCTTGCGTTTCAACAAAATTAGCGAAGTCGTTTTGGGTGTCATGTAGATAGGTACATAGATTGTTTGAATTTTTTATATGATTAATATTGTTATCGTGATTAATTTAAGTGTTAAAATTGTTCGTAATAATATCGAAAATAATATTAGAATGATGAATTCAGTGAAGATTTTGAAATCAAAATTTAAAAAGGTTCGCGACATCTTTCTTACCTTTCCCACACACGTTGCATTGAAACTTCTTATCCGTATTATGATAACGCTTGTGTACCGTAAGGTAAGACGCCGAGCTGAAAGTCTGCGGGCACACTTCGCACGCAAACGGTTTCTCGCCCGTATGTTTCGCTGTGTGCGTGCGTAATTCATTACGACTTTTACAACTTTTCAAACAGATTGGACACACGATTCTAAAATAAAACCAATTTTTAATACAATCGACAGACGAGCATGAAGCTCACTAGATAGTGCGTAAGTACATAATACCTCAACTATACACACGCAAAATTTTACAAGACTTGAATAACTTGTTAATAGAATTCTTGCCTAAATTGCTGGAGATAATAGTATGTAATAACCGAACAGTAGAATCGCCATTCGTGTTTGTAATAAATCTAGTTATGTAACATGTTGCATTTATTTAAAAAAATGTTCCTATAGTTGAAGACATAGAAATGGGAATAATAAGATACTAGAAGCGAATAAGGAAATACAATAAAATTGTTTTTTTTCAGTAATAATATTACATAATAATGAAACATTATAAACAAAGTAAATTATGTATGTAATAAATTAAATATATATCTTTTAAATACAAACATTGCAAACTAAATCTAAAGCATTCAACCTAAACAGAAGCAATTTAAATATAAACAAAAAAATAAATAAAATTAGTCCAGCCGTTTACGAGGAGTTTAATTGTAAACACACGCACAGGTGATAGATTTTTCTTTTGTTAAACATCATTTGTTGTTGAATTTACAAAAAATAATATTCAGTAATAGGGACCCAAAGCCCGAAAACATGGTAAGCGTTCTAAAAGTTCGTTCTTAAAGTTTGAGGACCTCTGCCTAAGGCTATGCATCTTTTATATTGTGGTTTCAGTTGTCTGTTTGTATAGTTAGCAGTGAACCTCATGCTCGTCTGTCGCTGTCATAAAAGAAATTAGTGTAAATCTTAACTCACTTCTTTGGACCAGTGTGAGTCACCAAATGGTTATTTCTCGCAGAAGATGTAGTGAACTTGGCTGAACATATTTTGCAGCTGTACGGCTTCTCACCCGTGTGTGTGCGTCTGTGGTATATCAGTGCTGATTGCTGAGCAAACCTACGCTCGCAAAACTGACATTCGAAGGGTCTCTCACCTTAGAAATATAAATAATCTTATAAGTTAACTTCAAACTGTCTTGTTTTTCTGCACATAACCACGTAATCTCGGAAACGGACTTTAGATTTTGAAAACATGTATGTATCTACATTTTTATAAAATTAAGAATGTAAGAAGAAATAACTTAATTTCTTGTTTTATGGTGATATCGATTAATGACTGTCAAAAACTATAAACATGCGTAAGTAGCGAGTTTGTTCGTTATGCAGTTCCACGTAAATCACTAAACTGATTTTAATAAATATTGGTACAGAGATAGATACGGGAGACGGTTTTAAGTCTCCTATTAATAATAAACTAGCCAAATATATCAAAGACTAGCTGACCCCGCAAACGTCGTTTTGCCACATAAATATTTAGGGGTTGACTGTAGAAAGGTGAAATTTTGGGTTTGTATGTATTTTTGTAGGTTGTATCATAAAAAAATAGAAATTAAAAATTTTGTCTAAAAAATAAAAAAAAAAATTTTTGGGGTGGACTACCCCTAACATTTAGGGGGATGAAAAATAGATGTTTGCCGATTCTCATAGATACCGGATAAGCACAA
>JAOSYY010024879.1:0-11283 GCA_025727935.1 Hebomoia glaucippe | reverse complement strand
ATAATCGGTTAAGTGGTTTAGGAGTCCATTGAGGACAAACATTGTGACACGAGATTTATATATATTAAGATATGTACATAAACTTTCCGTATATTAATATTAAAGAGTCAATGAAACGTCAATATTTAAAAACTTTCTTGAAATATGCCGATGCATTTTTTCTACTAATTATGAATACGAAAGTAACTTTACTCGTTTATAAAACTGACTATAATAAAATGATTTAAAAACTTCCAGCAAATTAATATATAAATTTTATCCAAGCAAAAGCAAACTCATAACCAGTACAAACGGAACAGCAGGCAAACTCTAGTTGTATAAAAATAATTGGAAAGTTTAGAAAGTTGGTTTCATAGAGACGATTTAATCCGTTACTTGAACCTTTATTATTAACTACATTTGACCACGGCTTCCTTTGCATTCATTATACCTTTTATATGTGTCATTACTTCTATTAATATACATAATAGAAAATATTAATACGCTTATATGAGTTTGTGTTTGCAGGAGATTTATAAATGCTGTGAGAAATACGTAGATAACTCTAGCCATTCGCGTTTTCTTAAAAGTTGGAATGCGTTTCACACTGACCCCTGCGGTTATTGTTATGCATTCTTAGCTATTCGTTTAGGACGGGGATGGCGAACCATGGCATCACAATATTATAGGCACGTCACTGACCACTAAATACATAATGCACTTTGAAAAAAGTGTGAATAATAATAAATACTAAATCATATAGATATGGTATTTATTATTTTGTCAATAATAATAAAGTCAAAATTATGTGATGGCACGGCTATGACCTATTAAACTTTTCTTTAGAAATATAGCACGTTGGTAAGTGAAGGTTCGCCATCCTTAGTCTAGGGAATGGGCCAACTCAGATTAGACTGCATCGCCGCACTTGTTTTATCATCAAGACAACATCAAATAATGAAAAGTATATCAATTTTATGTTCCGAATAGACAGATATTCGAAACATTCTACAACTCTCTAAGTTGTTAAAATGTCACCTCTGTCATTAAACCATGGAAGTACTGTCAACTAACGATGTTAATTGGAACATGCCTTTTATCACGGAGCATATGACACCTACTTACGTTTGGCCTTTGCCCAATGCCCAGGTCAATTGATAAAAAAGGTCCCCAAGGACCCCCATTACTTTGATGCCATTATAAGGTGCAATTATAAGTGCAAGCGACTCGCAACTTCAAGGGTTGCAATTTCCATAAATTCAAATAAAGAAACTCAATTAACTCGGGGTTATTAATAATATCGAGCTTAATTGATTGCGACTTCAATTACAACTAAATAGATATAAAACTACTATAATTTTTTTCAAATTTTATACAAAAACCGTAACAAACATTGACACTTTCGCATTTATAATTTGAATTAGAGTTGAAAAGTTTAATTTATAATATACGTAGAACGCAAATCTATCATGAAACAACTAAAATGATACTCTAAACAGAATTGAAATATTTTCTGTTGTTAAGAGGTAAGCGAGAAAATAGTCGCTGGAATTGGCTTTATATTCAGTCTATTTAGTAGGTAAGTTGTCCTAAGGAGGTAATTACGTTGTACATAATCTTCACCTTTTCACTGTAGTGCATCAATGCGATCCAAGGGTCAGGCTCTAGTGATGTATTGAACTGTTACCGTGTACCTTCACCTTGACTCGCGATAACCCAGTTAACCAGAAGCCGCATATTCGCGCAAACTCAACAATCTTATCGGACGACAGTGCATATAATCGAATCATTGTATAATGTCCAAGCAAACGCTAAGTGGATTAATTATGCGTTAACGTGTGCCAACGTGTACCACCTTGGAAAATGAGCGGATGTAAACAGGATTTATATTGCTATGGTCCAAACAAGAGGCTAAACATTACTTCGATCTCGTGAAGCATTAATAAAAATAATAGAGAGGAAAATATACTAATATGCAATTGAAGAACCCAAAGCACTAATGTAGGTGATGGTATTATATAAAATACATACTTTTACCTGACGGTTAGCGAACTTTCGAAAATTACCAGCTAGAAATTAAATAAAAAATTAATCTTTCCAAAATATCCAAGTACTATGTCTTACTATGAAAATGTCTGCCTTATTATTAACATACATTTGTTTTTAAATGTAATTTAATTTTATATAGTACTTAAAATCCGGTTTGTACAAGCAAAAACTAGTACTTAAATAACTTTTATAATTATATTGTAAGAAAAAACAAAAAATGCAAGTAAAACCGTCGGTACACTCCTAATCACAATATTGAAACAATATTGACTCAGGTGTTCTAAACATAAAACATATTACAAAAACACTACACAATTCTGTTGACATAAACACAACGGTTTGTCACCTATGACTAGACAGTTACCCATTACCATATCCATAATATCAGCATTTATGTCCTTATCATGTGAGATTAAAGTAACGCTGAAACGCGAATTTGTTATAGCTTTCACGGTTAGTGTAATTGGTGACTTAGTGAAATCTTCGTAAAAGCAAAATTGCCGCATTCTAGCCCTGTTACTGTTTTGGTACTTAACCTAATTCACCTTAAATTTTATTTTTATAAAAGAGTTTTATTGCTTTCATACCTGACTTCCATGTAGAAATCCTCTAAGTTACCATGGCCATAAAAACCTACCTGGCTTACACATTTACACATGCAAAAATACTATGCGTTATTAGTAAAGCCCTTTCGCAGAACTAAACATTGCAATGAAGAAATATAATTTATTAACCAAAATATGAAAGTGATCCTGACCTTCCGTGACAATGAAGCATTGTGAAGTTCATCCAACGTCGGTCGCGGCGCAGCATGAAGCGACAAGACATTCCTATAGTTGTCCAGGCGGGGTAGGGCCTCTCGTGTGAAATGCCTAAAATAATATCTTTTTTCAATCTAGTTTTGTGCAAGCTCTCCAACATAAGTAAATATTTAAGTTTCTCTCTTTATGGATTAAATATAAAAAATCTTATTAAATGAAAATCTGCGAGTGAAATTTTCTAGCTTCCAAAATCCGAACTTTTATATTAAAAAAACCTAATTTGTAAATTTATGCTGCCTACTTGTAACAAAAAATTGGTAAATTTAAAATTCGTAAAATAAAACGTATATTTATAGTAGAGTGGATACACTTCAAATAAAAGCAATTTACAACCCTTCTATACTATATCTACTCATTTCCAAGTCAATACCACTACTTGTCGTAATTTAATTTTAAAGGTTGCTTTAGGGTTAAAAATAATATATACAATTTAAATAATCTTTTTTAGGTTAAGCAGCTATCTGGAGCTAAATTCGATGACTAAATAAATTAAACAACGATAAAAAGACGAGATAACATCCCTCTTGATTATATATACATTTTCATATTTTGTAAGCTATTACATTTTGAACAAATATGGTAGTTTAATACGGATGATGTACTTAAATCATCCGTAAAATATCAGAATTACCGTGAAAACCTTATCGGAATTAATACCTACATTGCTGTAACGTTACGTATACACCTTATCAATATTGGGAACTTGAAGTTATTCAAGTACTTGACTGAGGCACATAGCAGTTCTATTAACAAGTATGTCATCAAAAAGTCAGTAATGCAATCTCATACATTATTTATTTATAACGTGGGTTTATAGGCGTAATGAAGTATTTCGTCATGATAACACGTGCGACTTGTGGCTTGCGATAACTTGTAAGTTTTCCTACTTAAACAATCGGTACTTAAAGTATGGCATTGATCTTTCAGTTTATGAGTGCAAAATTTATTCAATAGGTCCATTTGTAAGTAGTCACCACGAATGTTTTGCTAATGTTAAAAATTGGAATATAAGTACTATGTATCAAGAATAGACTTTTTGGTTGGTTAGTCTTCGACAGAAAAGATTAGAGGTTGCTATCCACAAAATTTATTAAAGCTTCTGATTTTAAAGAAAAGAAAACTTTATTAGATTTTTAATAACTGTAATTTGTTATATTTATGATTTTTCTGTTCAGGCTATTTCGCGCACTCTGCCATAAATATAGTTACCTAAAGCTTTTCCCATATTTAGTGTCAGTTTGTGTGGTGAGAGGATCATCGCTGTCCATACCGGAACCTTCAGACTCGGAACCTTCTTCCTGCTTTGACTCCATCTGTAAAAAGTCATTCGATGAACGCTCGCAACCAAAATTCGAATAATATGGAGTCGTAGACATTACCATTACGACAACATCCTTTATCAAAAGATGAGGTGTATTAAAATAAATGTCCGGTTACTTTTCAACAATAAAATCTTTTGATTAATAAAGTTTAAAGTTTTTTTTTAATCTATAGAGGTAAAGGTAACTGTATTGTTTGCCATCCCGCATTCTACTTTTTTAAGAGTTTGAGACACAAATATGTATCATTTACCATAATTACATATAAAAATGAATTCGTCAGGAATATAATTAGCCTTCCGTGCCATGAAAGTTTGAAATCGTTTTTATTCTTTCGGCACCTATAGATTATACAATAAGTAATATAACAAATATTTTATTAAAAATACAGAATTCTAATTTTGAAAATTCACCGATACTGACCAATCTTGCCCAGAATTCTTTAATAGTATTTGTGCCCTGAAAAAAATATGTACTCGTATATACGTTTATGTCAACGTAAAACATCGTGTGCGATTAATTATGACACGATGACGACGCTAGAGGCCTACTTCCTTACCAATACTTTACTTTGACAGAAACCTTGATGAAATTTGAAAATGGTGTCAGTCACGCATTACGGCCACGTTTAAACATCAGACCAATATGATTATATAACTTAAAACACTTAATTAATTTCACTACTTAATTTCAACTCAAACAGATACTAAGAAGTATTCGAAAAAGAGCTTGACAATTTTGAAAGCAACTTACGACAATAGCAAGTTATTAAATCCAAAGATCCCTATAGTTTTTAATGATATTTTGCGATATTGTTAATATCTGTTACATATCTTTAAGATGTTTTTTATTGATTTATTTGAATAACATTTAAATTAAAAATATAGGCTATTAGTGGAACATAAACTTCTATGAGATTTTCAGTCTATCAAATTCGCTTAAAAATTAAGAATATGTACTAACACTATATTTATAAGAATAGGTATTTGAAAGAGTTGTCATTAAATTTTGGTGAAAATATAGAAAACAATGATAGGTAAAAAGTATTTTCAATATTTTATGCTAGCCTCGCATTTAATAAAAAAGATTACCGAAATTTTATAAAACTTTAAGTGTTATCTTGCCTTTAGAGTCATTATTAAACTTCCAACAGGAAGATACCAGCACTTACACAACCCTCAAATACAATTAATTAATTAAACCTTATTACACGCTATTACGGCCCATTTTTTATTGAATCTTTTTTTAAACACTTAATTAACAGTCACGTCACGAAAACGTGACTGATTCAATTCATAGCGATAAATGCTACCTTTCCTAACGGCTTATAAGTACTTACGTTAAGCTACCTTCGTTCATTGAATACCACGTGGCTATTCGACCCGATTTTTTTCTTTGATCCCTTCTTTACACTTTTTTATAAATGCATACACATATATTACTCGTAATATACTTAATATTTTTCTTATATTTGAAACAAACCTTAAAAATGATAACGCTTTAATTAGCTATGCAAACGAAAATACATCAACTAAAGAGTTAGCTTTGTGAAGTTCCCCGACAAATTATAGGGACGATCCATCAATGAACGCAAATTATGATGCTTAACTACATCTTCCCCTAATCGATTGACGTTAAAGGAAATTATAATACCGTTGACCCTGAAGAATTATTGACCGGAAGCTATAAACTTTCATATAATCCTTTATTTGTTCCAATAAATAAATAATTAATTTACTTGGTTCTGTCTGGGTAATAAAAAAAATTCAACATCCATTTTTCATTGAGGTGTAGATTAAAAATTGATATTTCATTTTAAGTTCATAAGTGTTGTATAACGAAAAATAAGTACTCAGAAAAAAAACTAAAACAATCTGCTATAGCTTCTGGCTCTATAATCAGATTCAGGTGAATTACAGATAGATACATACCATTTTTGATTTGAATACGATTTAATTGGAAATGTAGTTTGTTATTTACAAGTGAAATTAACAAAAGTAAACATACTTAATAGTTATTACTCGTTTCAGTTTCAAATAGCCTGTCGATTATTCATATGGTTATGAACTATTTCATTCCAATATACTGAAATCTATATAGTGTAGAAATTCATGTTTCTATCTATGTCATAAAAACTTCATGAGAACATACTACGGCTTCCTCATATTTGTTTACTCTTATTCTTCACATGAGTTGATCATTCAATCTCTTCTTTTCAATGGTATATAAAATTTAAAAAGTTACCGGACCATACCGGCAAGTTGTCTAGTCAATTCGATGACGAAAACATTGCGTCTGTGTTCTGATTTATTTTTAGATCCTCTAAAATTAGATACGCCCACTTATACAAAGAGGATATTTTCATATTAAGTTTAAGTGGTCAATATGAATGAGCTCAGACGAGGACATTAACATTATGATTTGGGACCACAATACTTAGACGTCCATGCAAAATAAAATATATAAAAACGTACAAGATCGATATTTCGACATGATAGATCGGTCAGCAAAAGTTGGCTAAATATTTTTAAATGTAGTTATTCATAAATAGAAGGGAAGTAAAATCGAGTGATCTATTTAGTATCATAGGGATCAGTATGATACAAGTGTTGAATGAAAATCTATAATGTCATCATTAAGAGATACAAATACTACCACTGGGAACATTAATAAAATAAAATAGATTGAAGATTTCTTCAATAATTGATTAATTAACCACTAACACATTGATGTTAAAAGTTAAAGTCCAAAACAAGATATAGTATCAGAGTATAATCGAATATATTTCATGACAATCTTCAATTATGATGAAATAATTTCGTTAATGTCCACCAAACCACGCTACTGGTTTTTCTATTCAGATGTACTTTGAAATATGGCATTTCTAATAGTAAAGAACTTGATATTTTAACTAACTTAGTTTTGATAAAGATATTGTTTTTATGTTCTACGAAGTTGTACGCGCTGTTCTTTTCCCACTTTAAGTGTTTTCTAATAAAATATCATTAGTAATAATATGCTTCAAATTATGCAACAAATATTGCAGCGTATTGTAAAGGAACAAGTTAAGTCACTATAGATGGAAATTTACCTATGAATAATAATTATTTATAGGTATATTATATTATTATTGAGCATAATTTATATCATTTATAATATAATTTTTATAACACAATAAAATAAGATTTGTCTCTATTTACTTATTTATTGTCAATTGCATTATTTAATAATGCAAAATCGTCAATTTTCTTACCTCAAAATTTGAAAACGTATACCGATTGCATTTTAAACATATACATAAATGTGACAGTTTATAATACGTACTTTAAGTACGTTACGGTACTTACAACAGAAAACAAATTAACAAAATAGTTTTCTGTCTATTTATTTATTCCAGCTAACCTCCAAGACGGCTGGACCTGTCGTAACCGGATTTTCACTGGCAGATCGCTAATATTTTGATGCATATCGCGGGTTTTGACTTGCGTAAAATATAGAAGTCACATTATCTACAGTATGAAATAAATAAATAAAATATAAGTAATCATTTCCTCAGTGAAATAGGTACGTCTAATAGAAGCTTGCGCGTGTCGCTACGAAGCTGAATCACAATCCGCACTTCTCAGGATAAATTTTTCTTTTCCTTACACAAAATTGTCATGCACGTTCAGTATGACCGTCGAGTGATTTCAATTAGAAGCCCCTTCACCTGGGCAAGACGCTAGCGAGGCTATGGGAAGCGGCCGACCACTTATTCAATTGGTTTCTACTTATTAGGATTTATCGGTGAAGTACATACTGTACTATCATTTGATTTTCTTCGCGATCTTAACATAACTACTATATATTTTCATAATAGTATACTGATAACACAGTAACACTAAGATGACTAAATCGTCTACATTAACAATAACAAAAACGAATATATGGCAACCTTCTCAGACCCAAACGCAAGAAACAACGTTGTTTGCAAGCTCACATTAAAAGAAAGATCAGCAATGAAATATTAGAAATATTATTCTTCTAGGTCAGCCTCGAAGAAGAATCTATAGGTGCATGTATACGAAATCTAAAATTCCTACTATTTCAGATATTTTGCAATATGGAGAGTCAAATAGATGATGTTATGAAGTAGATAATTTAGTCATCGATATATGAGCAATGGGGTCAGATGTTTAGCCACAGGACGGATGAAGTCGAAACGCACATTAGCACTCTTCACGACCACTGCATCTATTATGTCGCTTGTGAGCTGAAGAAACTTCAACTTATTCTTTTTCAGTTCTGAATTACATTAAAATATACATATATTTAAATATAATTCAGCACTGAGAAAGAATAAGTTGAATTTTCTTCGGCTTCCAAATAACATTACTTACATAGACTTACAGTCGTTTTCGTATTTAATAATTATATTGATATTGCCATCATTAAATATCTATAATGGTATATGGTAGTACTTCATTTATAGAAACAAAATATGAGTCATCTAAATCAAAATAGGAATAGCGTCATTTGAATGTTAGATTAATGATAACTCATTATAAATAGACAATTACATAGACCTTTTGTTAAACTTACTCAATGATATCAAATTATCAGATATTATTAACTGAAAGACATAACGGATGTTCCCTCTCTATTATAATTACAATGTATTTAATCAGCAACCATATGCCACTTAAAAAACCCTAAACTTCTGTTGTTTTCTATTTTTAATTAACTTTTTAATGAGAAATAATTCTTTTTCTGATAGTTTTCAGTACATATTTTATTTTATTTCATTAAGCAATTTTATAGAAACATAAGAAATGACTAGTCCGTTAATTTAGCGTAAGTTAATTATAGTGTAAATTTTCGTTACATCACAGTTTCGTTCCGATTTTATTTCCGCAGGGCAAAATATAACATATTGGATATATAATTATTTATATGACCATGTCACTCATACAATGGGCCATTTTCGATTATGATAGGTATGGAATAAAAAACAAATATTAATGATAGTTATGAACCATCATTTATAGGAAATATAATTTTAATAGATCGTGAAATGTAGTAATGCAGTAATGTCGAGTGTCTAACAATTTTCGTATACTTAAAATAAAAAAAAGATCAATCAAGCTCATTATTGAATACTTACTAAAGTCAAGTGTCTGAGGAGACAATTTACCACTTCATGCTTATCTATACTATTAAAAAAATATAATATAATTATATTTATAATACTAAGAAAAAATAATTATCTGGGAACATTTATTTTGTTTGATATTGATTACAAAAAGTAATAATTATTTTGTATTTTTCCTTCTAAACATATAAGAGAAATTTACAATGTTTTGAGGTACATTGTAACTAAATTTAATAATTGATATGTCACCCTTTTTCTTACATGTTAAAAATAGAATATCTCAGGCTGAACTGTATAAATATGGCTCAATTAAATTGAGAAAATAAATATATAATAAAGTTTACAAGGATGTAACTTAGAAATCTTTTCAAATAAATATTATCATTATAATAATCACTATCATCAAATTTTAGATTTAATACATGACACGAGTCCTGCAGCTCAACATTGATTCTGATTCATATAAATTATTATATTATAATAAATTAAACTATAAGGATCAATTGAATATAAAAACATTAATTGATGATTAAATGTATAAGTAGCATTCAGACCTACTATATATTATATTACAATAAACTCTTCAATGAATAATATTAATAAAAATGTATACACTTCACAAATTACTGTTGCACTTTCAATACATTACATGTAAAATTACTATCACTACTTCTTATGTTCAATAACATATTAAGGAAAATCTCACGGAAGAACAGCATAAAAATTATGTTTAAAAGGTCCAGCTTAAGTTTATATTAATAAGATAGGTACTCAAGCTGTTTTTTAATATAAAATTAGATGCTTAAATATAAAACTTCGTGACGTAAAAATACATAATGAATTGGGAATAAAATTTAACTAACCTGAAACCTGGTGGCAGATGGTTGATCTTTAAACCTCGACGGCTTTTCTATATCACGGAAACTGCTTTTCGTGACTGGAGTCTTTCGCATCATACCATGGTTAGATTTCTCCAATAACTTTTCACTTTCTTCTTTTGCTCTGAATTGCAGGCCAACCTCAACATCAACTTCGGATTTTGGAAGGTCGGTAGGGTATTGTATATTGCCATTCGTTGCAGCCATAGATTTTGCTGAACTAATCTTCCGAAACCGTCCAATAATAACATCTTCTTCGTCATTAATTGGATTATTCGAAATTTCTGGTGCGTGTTTATTTGAGATAATTTCCACTTTAACAGGGCTTAGTTCAATATCCTTATGATGTGAACCCATTGTATATGGAAGAAATAATATACCTCAAAAGCTAGTAGATCAGGTTTAATACAGAAAACTTGAAATTATTCTATTTTACGTTATCGCTCAACGGTTTCGGTAAGTTGCGGTCACAAATTTAAATTTAACATAATTAACTTATAATTAAAATACATTTTAATTATCTTTACACTTTTATTAAAAAGCTAAACACGATTTTTAAAAATATTACTACTTCTTTTTGAATCATGACAAATTCAAAGAACATGGAACACACTCAAATGAGGCGGCTTGCGGCGCGCACCTGCTACTGGCAGCTGCCAATCGAATTCGTCGGTCGTAGTTATGTACAGAATCACAGATGCTATGAGAACGACAATTTACAAGTCAGTAATCTAGTTTACGTACATCTATGGCGCATATATTGGGACTGTAAGCAGCAATAGGTATGTAAAAATATATACCCAGATACACCTTAGTGTAGTACTTTCTAATTTTTGCTCTTTGCTTTAAAATTAAAGGAAATAACGTATGGAATATCTTACCATAACTTAAATATATGGAAGTGTAAAATAAACCTATATTTGTTACATTTTTTAAATATAATTCAGGTTATAATACTTAAGGAGAATAAATTAGGATGGGACTGCAGCAGCATTCGGAAACTTTTCAATGTAAGCGCTAATAAACAGTGTTAGCAACCTGAAGTGGACTGATTATCGTACCAACGGCGTAAAATTATCGTACATGGATCGAAATTATCGTACTTT
>JAOSYY010024878.1:0-11290 GCA_025727935.1 Hebomoia glaucippe | reverse complement strand
TATTCCACTGATATGCCATGTACTAACTATTCACTCCTAAATTTTCACTTTATTGTTTAACCAATATACAATCCCTTCAATATGTTGGGGTGTAGCATGTGAGCCGTTGCGTTGGCCGTTTTATTCCATCGTGACCATGTAATGGCACACTGTGCATGCCCTAGCAAAATCATCGGTTTTCCACCAAGATGTCGTGCATTAACTGTTTAACCATGCTTTAATTCTTCTCTCTACGCGTTAGGCCATTGCTTGTGAGCCGATGCATTGGCCGTCTCATATCGTGCCCATGTAATGGCGCACTGTGAATGACCTAACAATATCTTCGATTACCCATATGTATGTCTAACAATATCTGTTTACTTTTAAATCTATGCTTTATAAATAAACAGGATATATACTCTTCAATACACTAGAACGTAGCTTGTGAGGTATTGCTTAGGCCGTTCTTGTATCGTGTCCATGTAATGGCTCACTTAATTCGCGCCAGCGAAATCACCCAAACTACTTATACCTATTTACTATTAAATACTTACTTTATAATCCAATAGGATATATAAAAACCAAAAAATGTATGCCATGTATGTTGGATATTGCTTGTGAGCTGTTGCATTGGCCGTTCCATGGCATCGTGCCCATGTAGCGGCTCACTGAGTATGCCTTATCAATTGCTTCTACGTCGTGGCTCTTATATGTAATGAACATGTACGTTGGTATGTGTGATTATATTTTTGAGCTAGATATCTAAGTTTTAATGTATTTTATATGTCACCTAAACCTTTATTCTTCTAAATTTAAGTCGATTTAAAGAATTATAATTTAGGTAGGATTAGTCTTGCAGTCGGTATACGTTAACGGTTGTTTTATTCCCATTAGACTATACTCTTAAAAGTATTTTAATAAATTGTTTACATCGTGATATTCGTATTAATATCAAGATGAACATACTCAGCCTTGGATTCATCAATATTAGGTCATAACTTGTGAGCCGTTGCATTGGCCGTTATACGAGGCGTAAGTGAGAGACATGAGTACCAACATAACGCCACAAAAAATTCGAAATTCGAATATACTCGTATCTTGGTAACCCGCGAAAATTCAAAATTTGCGATACTTTTTGAACACACCTCGTACATCGCGCCCATCCAGCGACTCACCGAGCATGCTCTAATAAAATCATCGGGTTTTTACAACAGCTGTTTTCTGTCTAATAAAACTTGGGACGCTTTCGTTACCTTTAATTTTAAAAGTTTTTATAGATTACTCTACGATATACTAGATATCTAAGCCATAGAAATTCGACTGTTATTTATTATTTTATTTTCGTTGTAAAAGTTGTATGTTGAAGTTTGTTTATTTAATGCCGAAACAAGTAGGTTCTTGTTATAAATTGCGTTTATATTTGTTGTGTGCTATTGTACTCGTATACGTATATATGCAAATAAATTTATCGGAATTAATTTACAAGAAGCCGAATATATGGGTTTAAGAAGGATATATCTAACCGTTATATGAATATTTTATATGTACTTATTTCTTGTATTACAAATTACTCTTCAAGTATTTACCCTTTGTTTTTTAAACTTGAGAAACTTGTTATTTGTCTGAAAATCTGAAAAATCTTGAAAGTTTACGGTGGTCAATGGAAAGTAAGAAAACATATAAATAATGAATTTTGTTTTATAGACTGCAGTGACGTATCTTGCTGAATGTGGTTTTGAAGAGGCGACTTCGGCAGCAGTGGAAACCTTGGGCATTATGCTGAACCGGCCATCTGAAGAAGTACAAATGCTGTTACAAGAGTCAAGATCCAAACTTGTATCCTCATTACATCCATCCGCTTTAGTCGTAGCAGAAGCTTTCCATTTGTAAGTATTTAAATTTTTTGTGTTTACCATGAAAGATAGAAAAACATTTTCATTCTTTTTTCCTTTTATTCTTCAAGTATTCGAAAATATTTGAAATGAAGCATTTGTGTACTTTCGAATTGATATCATTAATACAGTATTGATGTAAGAGGGAAGGTGACTAGTGTTCACACCTAATTCGCTGAACTGATTTTGATGAATTTTGGGATAGATGGGATGAGACTTTGGAGGCGATTATAGTCCTTTTGGTTTCGGTCTAGGAATTTTCCAGAGGTCAAAATATATAATAAGTTTAGAAGATCTGGGCATCGTATGTCTATCTTTAGAAAATAATGTGAATAGAAAATCTAATATATAAAATTCTCGTGTCGCTGTGTTTGTGGTTAAACTCCTCCGAAACGGCTTTACCGATTTTCATGAAATTTTGTGTGAATATTGGGTAGGTCTGAGAATCGGACAACACTTATTTTTCATCCCCCTACATGTTAAGGGTTGACCACCCCTAAATATACTTTTTCATTTTTTAGACAAAAATTTTTGTTTTTACTATTTTATGATACAGCATATAAAAATACATACAATCCCAAATTTTCACCCCGAAACTTTATATTTTTATGTGGCAAAACGTCGTTTGCTGGGTCAGCTAGTAATATATATAATTTGTTATTCCACAGAGCCAAAACTGGTGCACCTATGGACACGTCGTCGAGTTCTGACAGCGACAGCGACAGCGACACTTCAGATGATGATTAAGTCTTACTGTAGCTTATAATTCTATTTGAAATATACGTCATAGTTATTAGGTAAACGAATTATTTATTTCCCAGAATACCTGTCTACTCAAACTAGAATAGCAACTGCTTTTATCGACCTTAACGTTAACATTTACATTAACTACAATTTGTTTTTTAGATTTTGAAATAGATCATAAATGATAAAACTAAATTCAAAACAAAGTTAAAATATTTTTGAAGATAGAAATGATCTATAAACAAGAATTTGGTATGACGAATCGCTGTAAGGTAATACATATACATATTTGTAAATAAAATCATACATTTTGTTTTAAAAGTTAAATTGATTTAAGCCCGGTACAGCAATTTCAATATTTAATCAACGGTTTACAGAAGTTATGATCAAAATAATTTGATCATAATAAAAATATAGATTAATTTTAATAAGACTTATGCAACAAAGAACATTGTTAAAATTGAATAATTAGTATAACCAATAGGTTCGGGTTTAAATACCTCCTCATCAATACTAAGAACATAAATAGTAAAAGTTGTAGTATTGTATCTGAAACATGATATACTCGTTGACCCTACTCAAATAACAAAGACATGACACAATGAGCCAGTGACATGAACCCATTTCTCCGCACGAGGTGTTAAATATCATAATTAAATGCGAAACTCAAACTTCAAAAGAAAGCCATGGTCCGTTACTTAGTTAGTATTCGTCTGGATGTCGGTGATATTGTCACGTATGTTATCGTTTCAAAATGGTGAAGAAAATACTTTATGGGATACTTCTGTTAACGGTAAGCTGCATTAATACACAACAAAATAATTTTTAATCAAATTACTATGTTGTAAAGCCACCTATTAATCAATTAATTTATATACCAATGAATATTCTTTTCCCTTAAGGGAAAATGACCTAATTTAAAATACGATAATTATTGCAAAAAATTCAAAATATATCCGGGTAACAAGAGGAGTCTCTTTAAGCTCAAACTGTTTTTATCTTTATAGGTTGTACCGATAATTAACAGCAGAGGACTAAATTATTTCTCAAACAAACAAGAATGCGGTCCTTTAGGATTTATTTGTGACGGAATTTCACGATTGCGACTCTGTGAAGATGGAAATATTTTGGGACCTGGCTTTCGGTGTCCGTCTAACACCATCTGCAACGAGGAATCAAATGAAGTCTGCGAGAATGCTATCAACTACATCGACCCAGCATTGACTAGGAATATTCGGTGTTATCGTAACGAGCGGTTAGCTGACCCTACTGTACCCGGTTGTAAAGGGTATATACTATGTATTCCCAATAAAAATCGTTTCCAAGGTATCAAGTTCCAGTGTTCTGGCAACACGGTGTTCAATGGATATACGCGAGCGTGTACTTCATCAGATCTATACAAGTGCCCCCTAGATAATAGTACCTTAGTACAGAATAAATTATTCTCGGAATCTCCAGGAATCCGCGAGGATAATAAAAAACCTGACGGGAAAGGAACAGCAAATAGCCTTCTACATAAACCCGTTGAATGTGAGAACTACAAATTCACAGTGACAAGTAACGAAAACCCACTTCGGGTTACATACTTTTGTCCTAGACGCCCAGCTAAAGGTGAATCATCTATTAAATGTACCATTTTCT
The DNA here is from genome assembly GCA_025727935.1 of Hebomoia glaucippe. Taxonomy (NCBI): domain Eukaryota; kingdom Metazoa; phylum Arthropoda; class Insecta; order Lepidoptera; family Pieridae; genus Hebomoia; species Hebomoia glaucippe. The sequence continues at coordinate 7,034 of JAOSYY010024878.1, read as the reverse complement.
CAAATAACTTTTGTATTTCTCTCGAAAGAGACGATGAAGACCAATTTCTTCAAGGATCGACTTACAGACGGCCGAGAAATGATGTTATTAATTGAATTTATGATAAAACCTTCTAACATCACAAGACTGAAATGTACCTTCATAAGTAAACAACAGTAAAACTATTTATATAATTAAGAATCGGTTACTACTCCTTGTGTTAACCTCAGTGTATCTCTTATGACAATTTTAAATAGGATTGTAATGACATAAGATTTAAACAGTAAAAATAAGTTTTTAATTCTGTGTATTTATTACAAAGTATTATAACAATGACGGTAGAATAAATAATGTAGAAATATAAAAAATTATTAAAGTTATGCTAATTATTTGGAGTAATTATTAAATTACAGATTATGTTCTACATTCATAGCTATCTTCGTCGACACATTTCTTCTTTCTCTTATGAAAGACTTCGTCCGAATCGCATTTTTTCTTTTTACGACGAAATTCTGATTTCGAATTTTTGCTGCATACGTAATACTTCCGGCAATCACTAGGATCGGAAAACACTCCCTCTTTAACGCATTTGAATTCATATTTTGGTTTGCTTCTAATTTGTGATAAGCTAAATTCCATTTCACTACCACTATTACTACTAGTGCTTGCTGTAGAATAAGAATCATTGGCAAATAAAGACGTATCTTCAACACAAGAAACGGTTGCTCTATTAAGATAATAACCTTTTCGACATTTTAGTTTGAATCTTATATACTTTTTATTATGTTTAACACAGATATAATACGTGTCTCTGGCCCACATATCACTAAATCTACCAGAAGTCAAACATTTAAACTGATTGTTTCTCATACAATGTGACAGATTTCTAGTGCATTGCTTTAGACTTTCACTGAAGACAGTGTTAACAGGACACTGTCCAACAATAGGATAGGTACGTCCAATGCAAATGTAAAATTTTTGACAATCATTCGGATCTGAATATTTTCCACGAAAATGGTTTAAACACTTATATAATGAGTGGGTTTTTAGGTTAATATTTGTTGTTTTATTTATAGGTTCAGTTATAGTTTTATTTGTTTGGCTTTTTAAAATAGTTTGAGGTCGCGTTGAATTTATTTCATATTGGTTTTCTACTTTACCAAGGTATTCTGGTAATGTTGTTGATAGAGCGCTACCATGTAAGTTACTTGTTTGTTTGTTATTATAATCTGTAGTAATATTTAATTTAGTCAACGTCGATTGAATTATACGACTTCGTGGTTTCAGGTCATTCCTAGAAAGATCTGCCTTTAACGTATAATTGTTTTCATCTGTCTTGGGCGTAACAGTATTCACCGTTTTATTAATTAGCACTTCATAGGAACTGTTTTGAGCAGGTATTTCTAACATTTGGAAACGCAGTGGTATATATGTACTTTTCTTTGTTTCACTGTCTGATGACGTTATGTTATTCTTAAGCGTTATATTGTTTTTAATATCATAATAAGTCATATTAAGCCGATTATTATTTAGTATTCTATCGCCGTTCATGTGTGATTCCAAATATTTTTGACTATTGTCGAAAATAGGTTTGCTATTAATTGTAGAATTAGAAATAATCAATTTACTATCTGTTTCGTTTACGTTTGCTCTATCAACAGTCACGTTGATATTGTCAACAAGGAATGGACTTATTGTACAATTCCGAGGTTGCTTCTTATCATTATTCAATTTCGTTGCATCCTTATATTCCTCGTTCAGGTCTTTAGTATCGAATGACATATATTTTGACGTGGAAGAATCTGTATTGTTTACATTTTTAATTATGAATTGTGTATCACTTGTTTCTATATTTATTGTTATATTAGTACTGTAATTGTCAATAGGAATTGCTTTTGTTTTCCGTATTTCAGTATCGCCTTCTTTTTTGTCTTCCATTATCGGGTTATTTGGCTTTCTTGAGATTAATTTAGTTTTCATTGGCCCCCTATAGTCAACTTCTGTTTTGTTCTCTGTGAAGTCCGAATATTCTACAAAAATATCCTCAATCAAAGGTTTAGTATATTTTGGTGTAGACGAATATATATTTTTAGCATTTATATCTTTTACTAAAACATCTGACATACTTGTTGATGTTATTATACTAACTGCACTTAATGTACCGTTTTCAGATTTATGAATTATCACCCTCGGTATGGATACATGAGTTTTATTATTAATTTCTCTTAAAGTATCATTACTTTCTAACTGAGCAAAATCTTCTTTCTGATAAACATTGTTAGTAATTTTTTGATCTCTTAAATTTTCGGGTTTCGTATCACTTCTAGTTGCAAACTTAACTGCCAAGTTTGTAAGTGGTTTAGAAGTTAATGGTGGCATTTTATTTGTAATTGATTTGTTTTGTATGATGTCTATATATTCTACAAGAGTTTCATCAGTTTTCGGTAGGATATCATATATCAACGTCGAAGAATATTCTTTCATAGCGTTGGTATCCTCTTCTATGATTGTTGGTTGGCTTGTTGAGTTTACTACGCTGGTATCGCTTATATTATGGTTTTTAAAGTCATTAGTTATTACCTGTGATGGAAATACGTCAATTGTGTTATCCAATTTACCTAAAGATTCGTCTGTTTGATATTTGCCTTCGAATTCAAAATTATTAGTTGTAGATGTGTCATCGTGGATAGACGAATAGCTAGTGATTATACTGTCTGAAAAATTGGGTAATGGTGTTGTTGTACTTGAGTTATTAATATAAGAATTTATTGACATCTTTTTATTAAAGTTCTGCGATGTTTCTAATGATGCAATTGTCGTTGTTATTAATATGTCACTATTAGCAGAAGAAGAAGGACCAAATATTCCACTATCTGTAGTATTTTCATCGTTAAAGACTGTGGTTGTATCCATATTAATATTTTCATATATAAGATTCAGAGTTTTTGTATTAGGCACTTCTGAATTAGTAGTCAATTCCATTTTTGTAATTATATCAGTAGTCACATCGTCTTGTTTTACATTTCCGTATACTGTAGAATTCCTAAGTATTTGTTCTGTTACTCCTAGATTACTTTTATTCATTTCAGTATAAATATCATTTCTTTCAGTAATAGGTAACATGCTGCCGCTACTTTGATATACTTCAATTTCCTTTGCAAATTCTGTTACTGTAGCTTGTTTATTTATATACTCCAGAGCTGTTATGTCTTGAAGAGGATAATTTGAAGTGTAATCTTCGAAGTTTGTTGATTTAAAGACAAAATCGTTCGTTGTTCCTATATTTTTAGGAGTTGTTGAATAAGTACTGGATAGACTATCGCTAAGGACATCAGTATAAGTGTTTTCATATGCGTTTGGTGTGATTACATTTTCTGTTTTATTTTCGAGAGAATAATTCAGTAAATTATCTGTTGCTGTATTTGAATATGAGTTTAATTCATAGAAATCTTCCGTTTGACCTTCCGAAGTTGTAATTTTCTCTGTACTTGTAAATGTATTGATATTATGATTATCTTTGCCGTAATCTGTGCCAAGAGTAGTATCGAATATAAAAAGAGACTCATTCAGATTACTTTGAATATTTAATAAGGTTACAGACGATGTATTAACAGTGTTATTTTCAATAGATTGATTTATATTGTCTAAATTTGCTAAATCTGTGGATACTTCAACATTGAATGAATAAGAACTTGCCGCCTCTACAACTTGAGGAGTAGAAGATACACTGTTTTCAGTTGTAAAATCATAAGCTAGTGTATCAAATTCAGTTTCTTTATATTCTACAGTGACATTTCTTGTTTGAGTCTGAATAGTTTCAATTTTTTCTTGGTAATTAGAAGTATAATATGACTGTGAATCTTCAGTAGTACCTATTCTTGCATAATTTGTTGTTGAAATGTTCAATGGAAGCATATCATCAGACACTTTATCACTTGTAGTTTCAGAATTAGTATCTACAGCATAAGCAATAGTCGATACGTTATGATGAAATATACTAAGATCACTTTCAACGGTACGTAGGGTTGGTAATTCGGTATTCATATTTTCAGATACATTATCATCTCCAACCATTAATGTGCTTAACATTTTAAATGCTTGATCACTTACTATTGCGTCTTGAGCTGTTGTAAAATATGACAGTTCTTCTACGATATTTTTTTTTGTTATATGATTTTCATTTTTTGTTTTATTATTTATTATTTCTGTTAAATGGATCGGCATATTGTTGTTAAAAATGTCAGATTTTATATTTTCCTCTTGAGTTGTAGAAACCAGTAAATTTTCGGTAGAAATGTCGTACGATATATCAGGTGTTTCAGATACTTTATTCTCAATTCTAAAATTGTCATTGAGCACTGTAGTAGAAAACATAATTGCTTCACTATTATCTTGTACTGTGGTTGTAAAATTCTGTTCTAACTGTTCCTCAGTATATGTCTCTGTCGTAACCGAATTTATATCTATATTTTTTTCATTATTTAAAAAATATGGTATGTCTTCGGTAACTCCTCTATTTAACTCGAAGGCTGTTGTCGTATCCTCTACTTGATACGTACTAGGCACTTCCGAAGTTAGATATGACGATTGTAATATTTCTAATGTTTTTTGGTTAGCATTTACCACTAAAGGCGTAGTAAACTTATTCTGATTTGTAGAAGTAATCGTCATTTCTGTAACGCTAGATTCTTGCTTAGTTACAAAGTTGTCTTTGCTCTCGTCCAACTTTATTATTGTTGTCTGGTTTTTAGTATTTCTATGGATATTATTGCTTGTAGTTGGTGTTACATCAGTCGTTGTTTGTAAAATCTCAGTGCTTCTCATGAACTCTTCGATGCCGCTAGTAAAAGTCGAATCCACTGAACTGTTTCTTTCCATTATTGATAAAATATCATTATATAACGTTTCATTTCCGTTGAGGATAATTGTTTCTTCAGTTGTTGTACTGACAGTATCAAAATATTGTCCATTATTCGATATGACTGTAAAATAATCATGGCTTTCAGTGTTTGTCGTTGTCGAAGTCATAAAATCGATATCTGTAGATTGTGTAACTGGTGTTAAGTCCTGTTCAAATAATGTACTTAAATTGTCATTTATATCTTGTATTTGTGTTGTTGTTTGACTATCTCTATTTTTTAATTCGGTGGTGCTTTTTAAATCCGCTGTAAATCCTTCATTTATCACTGATGAATACGTTGGTTGAACTACAAAACTGCCCTCGGACTTTGAGTTAACAGAACTGATTGTTTTCTGAGTGACACCCAATTGTCCACTTTCAATTGGCGTTATGTCTATAGTGTTATAGTATTTCTCTAATTTTAACAAGTCATCGTGTTTATACCAAAAAGGTATAATAGTCGTAGAATTATCTTCCGATAATGACCTTAAAGCAGTTTCGTTACTGGATTTCGTTACTTCACTCTGTGAACTTATCGACGTCAGAGTGGTCGTTGTATAATATTCACATTCAAAATTATTGCTTTGCATACATACCGTTGGAGGTGGACATGGTAATAAAAAATCATCAATGGTTTTTGAAATTCCATCCCCCAAATCCACACATATCATGAAATGAGTCGAATTTAAGCAGTGAAAAGCTTTACCATGACAATCAAAGTTCTTTGCGTCAATTAAAGTCAATTGAATGACCGCCGCCTGAAAGTAATTTATTAAACAATTTTAATTTCTCGACACGTCACTATATATAATTGTAGATAAATATTAAATTATTCGCTTACCAGAAATAAGACAAATGCTCTTTTAATTTCTTTTTTCTCGAAAGCCATAGCCACATTTTAGTGGTAATATTGTAAGGTCGTATCCACTACTCGTTTGTAAAGTACATATGTTGTTTATCTCTTCAGACTTTACAGCCAAATGTCTGCCTTGCGTGTTGAGTTTAGATAATACGAATCTCTACTGTACTATATGATTCTTACAAGGCAATTGTTAGCTCAAACTTGAGTCATTTACATACACTGCCATAGATAGATTACGAATGATATTGAATAAATAAATCTTGACACATAATTTCCTGCGTTCATATCATTATTATTTGTGATCGTTCTAATAACAATATTTTAAGATTTCAAAAATATTCATCGATTAAATTTATTTTTCTTTGTGGCAGCCATCGACAGTCAAACATGACGCTTATTAGAAGGTTATGAGGTGAAGTCATATTTTTGGTTTGATCATTCAGAAATTCATAGAGTGAACTCGATACAGAACATCAAGAGCCTTCGCTCTAGAACCTAAGAACTATGCTAGTGTAGTTGAGTTAAAGGTGAGCCCAAACAGAAAATCTGTGAAGGAAACTCATACATATTTGGTATATGAAACATACTTTTACAGTCATCACTTTCCAAACTAAGATTACAAAGTATTTTACAGCATACTCGTACATGATGTCATTGCTATCATTTGTTAATTTCCTTTTATTTTCATTATTTTACACTTATGTATTTATTAAATTTGTTAATTGTATGCAAAAAAATAAGAAATTCTTTTTAAACGTTTTTGTATGCGTATAAGTGTAACTTAATCTCAAAGCTATAATAATTACTCAATAATACTGCAAATACTAGAGATTTGCCCCAGCTTGGTGCGGATTCTATATATTATTTAAGTTCGTCCAAATGTTATCGTGATCAGATTAGTCGTTTCGAAGTTTATCCCGGATAAACACGTTAACCCAAAACTTTAAATATATAATATAATATAATACTGATGCTCTCATTTCTGTCATTCAAGTATTTTTACTGCGCGCGGAAATTCTGTTTGCTATTTTTCCTTATCGTGGATTTTACCACAATAAATGTCGGATGTAAATATTTATTATGACTTTGATGACTGTTATTTAATAATCTTTGAATGATATTGTTTGTTTACATTCAACAATATTAGGTGTACGTTTGGAATTTTTAATTCCGTACATATCATCTTTTTTAAGATACGCAAAGGTTTTTATAAACTACTAGCTGACCCCGCAAACGTCGTTTTGCCACATAATAATAGGGGTTGACTGTAGAAGGGTGAAAATTGGGGGTTGT
>JAOSYY010024876.1:0-11311 GCA_025727935.1 Hebomoia glaucippe | reverse complement strand
CATAAGGTTCGGTCGAGCCGTTTCGGAGGAGTTCGATTACGCACCCCGTGACACGAGAATTTTATATATTAGATTAGATAGTATATTATATAATATTATATACTGGCGTACCCGACAGACGTCCTGTAGAACCGATTTAAATATATATTTATTTTTAAATTTCTGAACCAATGTATCTAATATCAATATATTTACATACATATGAAATTATATCGGGATTTATAATAGAAATACAATTAGTACATATGTATACAGCTATTATATAAGTTGTTAAGGTCCGATTGTCTCCGAAACGGACCAATTTTGACGGCACATTCAGTAGTAAGTATATAACTATATAACAGACTTACCGTGTCTGTATGTCTGTGTTTGTGGCGTCGTAGTTCCTAAACGCACGCACCAATTTTCATTCAATTTCTTTATTTAAAATCTGAAGTAATCGATAAGGTTTTTATGTCTATTTTGAATTTTATGAAAGCCACTCATACATTTAGAAAAGAGTAAAACCTTTAAAATAATAACTTGCTAGACAATACAAAACATGATGATAAATTCAGTGTCGCTGTTGACATAAACAAATGTCTTGTTTCAGCGAGGTGAAAATTTAGGAATATAACATTTTAGTCAACACAGAATTCTACATTCTTCGAGTGAATTCTTTCCAGACTTGTCTGTGGTGTACAAACGTCTGTAAATAATGCATTTTTACATGACACAATGTATGACTAATGTCTGAGATGAACTCTTTCAAATGCTTCATACGTCGTTTACTAACACTAAAAGTTATGTATTCCACTATATATCTATACTGATACTAGCTGACCCAGCAAACATCGTTTTGCTACATAAAAATAGAAAATTTGGGTATTTTTGTATGCTGTATCATAAAAAAATAAAAACAAAAAATTTTGGGGTAGACCACCTTAACATTAAGGGATATGACAAATAGATTAGCCGATTCTCAGACCTACTGAATATGCATATAAAATTTCATAAGAATCGGTCGAGCCGTTTCGGAGGAGTATGGGAACGAACATTGAGACACGAGAATTTTAAATATAAGATAATAAAGGTGAAAAGTTTGTTTGTATAGTTAAGCGGGCTATACACGGAACTACTGGTTCGAATTAAAATTTTATTTCAGTGTTGTGTAGTTCAGTTAACCAGGAAGGAAGCATCATGCTACGATTATAAGGAGTATAACATCAGTTAGAAATGTGGGAAAACGGTAAAAATTACTGGTTTCGTTGGCTTCCGATAGGTCGCTGCGTAAACGGTTAAAGTAACCAAAGAAACATAAGTTACCCAATTATTTTTTTAAGAAATTCTAATAAAGCCCGTCTGAGATTACTTTTAAGATCGGCACACTGTAACCATTTTAAATTGTTCTAATGTTCACGTTAACTAGTTTGTCGATAAATAAATAATGTTCTTCTCATCATATTTTATATCTGTCATTGAAAGTACTGGTAGAACTTGTCCAGCTTAGCTTAGCAGAATTAACGGGAAGATAATAATTTAATATTTTTTCTTATTTGTGCACATCGAATTTGTTCACTATAGTTTGATTTTAAATAGTCCTATCCTATATTTTTATTTATTTACTCCGTAACAGAGAGCGCAATTAAAAAAAATATCAACCAACTATGCTCTTTAAAAAACAAAATATTTCGCTTACGAAATACGTAATTATTTTTCCTCGAGTTGCACAGCATTTGCGCTATAAAACTTTAATTAAATTAAGTTACCAAACTTTATTCGGCATACTAATTCCCAAAATATTACCACAAATCCCAAGCTATTAGCCGTCCTAACTTTTTAATATCTAAAGTGTAAACATACACCCTTTTAGTACGTCCCCAGTCAAGTGTAAAGTTTTCTACTAAGTAATGTTTGTTGTGGAATGAAAAGCGACAAGCTAGAGTGCTCGTTGGGACAGGCATTTTGTGCCAATCTTTCGTACATAAAAAGGGTTGATAGTTGTTTTAACCCTTAACGCTAAAACAGGGTTTTATTACGTTTGACGTGTCCGTCTGTGTCATCCTGCCGTCTAAACGAATGGATCAATTTTTGTAAATTTTTAGTCAGCTCAGGTGACCGTTGTTACAAATATTTATTTATTCAGCCATTAATGATTTATTGGGAGTGAGATATTTTTTTTAAATTATTTAACGTATCTAACAATGGCATAGATTAAGGAAATTTTTATTAACGTCGATCTTGTTCCTTCATAAGGAACATAATATATATTATTATTTCTAAGCTAATTTTTATGAACTCTAGACCCGAATAGACTTGTATTATAAGTTTGACGTCTGTCGGTGTTTCTGTACGATAGCTTCTCATCGAATGGATCCATTCTGATACTGTGTAGTTGTTTTGAAAGAAAAGTTGTGTCTGACGTCACTGAGATGGTTCTTACCTATAATTTAAAAATATATCTTTAAAGATTTTCTTTAGGAGCACTAATGGCACGTCCAGGCTTTGCACGAGTAGTTATTGTCTTTAATAAGCGATTATGTGTTTATTTTTATTTATATTATTAAATTTAAGTGATTTCCTGAGACTTGAGCACAATTAGTGCACTTTTTGAGGAAGTAATAATATTGCTGATGCAAAAGTTAATGAAACTGATTTCTCATTTAACCGCCATGAACCTTAAAAGCGCTATAAAATTTTTCATAAATTATACCGAGACAGCAAAATAAGGTTATGAGTTTTGAGCTCGACTAAGTAAAAAGAATATCTAATGAAGGTTTACATTTTAATAACAATTCAAAGTAACACTAATCCCGATATTGTTGGTAGAGGATTTATGGTAGAATTTCAAATGTTGTTCAGAACGTTAAATCGATAATAAACTTTCATACTGGAAGCTTAAGAAGACAGTTATGTTTTAGATATGAATTTACAAATGTATAATTTTTTGTTTTCACCTTCGTAAATTCATATCCTTTACATTTTTTGTACAAAACATAAGCCAGTAATAAAATTTATTCGTATGATCTTTTACAATTGCTCTATATAATGAGAATTATATACAAATTATTATTAATTAGTAATATTATTAACAAATATTCTACAGCTAATAATTTCAAATAATAAAACATATCTTGAAGGCTCGACAAATCATCCGATTTACGAAATAAAACAATTATCTATCTATTCCATTTAAATTATTATTTTTCTATCAATTCATAAGAAAGTATATATGGTACCTAAAACAAAAAGAAAGCATATAAAATCTTGTATGTCTGTTTGTAACAGCTATACTGCAAAACAGATGAACAGATTTCGACGGAACTTTCACTAGCGGGTCACTAACATTATAAGCAGTAACTTAGGCTGATATTATGACATCATAATATATACAAAACACAAACACAGTGAGGCATTCCTAGTGTTAAATAATTTGAGTTACCACAGAAAGTCTAAATGTAATTAAAATAATAATTGTAGTATGTCAATTATCTTTCATATCAAGAGCATGTAACCACTGGAAGTCAGTGCCAATCAACGTAACCTATATTTTTAATTTTTCATCTACCTTCAATTCGTATTATACAAGGACTATCAAATACAATCAAGTGTTCTACTAATTAAATATGCTTTAAGCTCACACTCACATTTATACAGTAATCTTTGAAGTGATTTAATAACTCCGTCCGTCCGGGTGACGTATCACAGTTCATAGATGGAAAGCGCTGTACGCGTTTTGATTACAGTCTATAAATTTCCGAATACTCAAAATATAATAAGGCTGGTAGTGGAACGTTCTAAAAATGCCAAATGTAATATACCTAAGGCCTGAAGGTTGACAACGCGTCTTAGATACTTTTTTTGCAGGACGTACGCGTTTTTAGCCCATTGGCTATTGAAACTAACAGGACGTTTCTATATATACTAATCATGGAGGTGCCCATGGGCGACAGGAATAGCTTAATATAAGTGAATCAACTAGATAATAATATAATTCGAAATAAATATTTAAATATAAACGGCATGTAAAACAAAAGAAAGTATACAACCTGTCTATCTTTTCCGGATAATCCCGGAAACGGCTTCATCGATTTTGACGGTACTTCAACTAAGATGACGTAATAACTAGTAATTAAAGCTTAACTAATGTCTATATCAAAAGTAGTCTCATACTCTACTGAGGATTAAAAAAAAATAATAAATCAAATTTAAATCAATTAATATATTTTAAGTGCGAGATTTATTTAGTTAAACACAAAAAAGGGTTAACTCCGCGTAATAAATTAGGGCGATGATAACGAAGAGTTCTCCATTAATAAACCGAGCAATTTAATCTCTAAATAGATTGCTTAGATTTTTTATAACGACGTTGTAAAATAAACTAGGGCTTTTGAATTGGTGTGTATTTTCACCTAGCCCTCTGTGAATTATTTATAGACAGAGCGAGCGTTAGTTCCCTCATCCAGGCTTTCCACTCACTAGGAGTGGTCTATGTGGCAGTCAAAGTCGAGGTACTGGCCGTGGCGCCTTTGGTCTAGTCATTGATATATGGGGATTGTTATCACACTCGCCGAAAACATCCGGTCAGTTGAAAAGGCCATTAAATCTCTAAGACACCTTGTAATTTTATTAAGTGCTTTTAGATCTTTTGTGGTTGATTAATTTCGAATTTTAGTGATATTTATTCCGCATATTTATTGTAAAATTATATATTTATTAACGAACTTCTAGATAAGCTAGATAGTATTTTTTTTATCAATTGTTTAAATCCAGTAATTCTTTATTAAGTATATATTTTTAAAACATATTTTAATTTTAGTTTTCTGCGCTCACTTCAACAATTATTTTGTACATTATACATTTTTTTTAAGTAAAAAACTTCGAAGTCTGACTTTGTTAAATATTTTCAGGAACTTCATAGGAGTAGTTAAATATATTTTTCACTCAAGAAATTTGGCGGGCACACTTAGAATTTTACTAAAGTTTCATTAAGATCAGAATAATAGTTTAGAGTTGTTTTAATGATTGAGTTTACAGAATAAAAATACAGACGACTTGAGAATTTCCCAATTTTTGAAATTGGTTAAATTTATTTTTATTTACAAATCGTTACGGGAGCTAAATGATAGTAGTAGATAGTTTATACAGTCCTTAGGTGAAAGTTAGGTAGAATCACAAAAGAAAACAAGACTACAATTGTAAAACGCACTGTAATTTCTCATAAAATAAAAACAGTGAATTCCATAGCGAAACTGAAAACTTTCAAAATTTAAAAAAGGAATTATTTTTAAGTAACCTCTTCTGAAAAGATATTACAAAAACTGTTGTTCCAGAGTTCACTATGAAATAAATTTTATTATACTCCCGCGAAGTAAACTTTAATTTCAATGAGTAAAGTTTTAAATACGGAATATAATCGTAGTAATTACTTAAACTCAGTCCACTTGAGAGTGAAGTGGCTAGTTTAATGCACTGTAACATTTTTAGTGCAGTTAACTAACTTACGGAAATGGCCATATAAAGTCAAAACAAAGTATGGTAACAAAAACACCTTTTTATTAGCAGGAACTTTTATTATACGAAGAAAAAGTTCATAAACGTCCATGAAGAAGTATATCAGAATTGTAGCAAGTGAAAGTAAGCCATTTTTTCAGGATATTATTAGCTAAATCGTACATCTATACTGTATTATATATTATAATATTATAAAGCTGAAGAGTTTCTTTGTTTGATTATTTGAACGCGCTAATCTCAGGAACCGCTGGTCCGATTTGAAAAATTCTTTTAGTGTTGTATAGTACATTTATCGAAGAAGATCGGCTATATTATATTTTTAAATTAGAAATCCTTACTAAAGGTACATTAATGTAAGTCAAGGTGTAAAAATCGATGAACGCGAACGAAGCCGCGGGCAGTACCTAGTACATTATGTGTTGGAAAGCTGATTTGAACTGTTTCGATCAAATCAGCTTAGCAAAAAGACTGCATCAAAATCAAGCCATACGTTTAAGAACTACGATACCACAGATATTCATACAAATAGACGGACAGACAAGAAAATACCTTAAACTTGCGACTTATGTATGTGCTTAAGTGTATGTATACAAAGCTGTACCTACAAATATCGTGCACGAATATGAACGAAGACCGACTGACCGAAATCATTCTGTTCATGGCATCTTTAAAGTTACGATAAATGTAATGGTTCATGGTTGGAAAGACTCATTTGAATTGTTTCCGTAAATCACAATACTTTTAATTAAATATTTCAATAAAATTTCATTTATAATTGAAATTTTACAATAGAAGTATATAGCAAAATGGACATTTGTAGCTCTAGTGTATCACGTCGTTAAAATATTACTGAGGGCCTTACAATTAATATTATCTACTGCTAGGAACTCTAATATATTCCCATGTTAATTAACCACAAGAAATAGTAGTCATTTAGAATTATGGTTTTGCACTGAACAAACGATTAAATTCGAAAACAGTAGAAAGGTTTTTAAATATCGAACTTTTCTCTTGCAACTATACAACCTCTTTGTCTAAATATATAACCTACTTGAACAAATATTACGAAATTCGCTAGTCAGTTACGGGAGTAGAATCCAAAACTTTAAGCCCACATATCCTATGATATATTTGATAATATATTAATGTAAATTATTGTACGTATCGTAAGTAATCTTCACAAAGTTATAGGTAACCTACTCTCACTTTAAGCCTCCAACTACAAACTTTGATATTCCCACTTATTGGTTACGAAAGCGGTTTATTGACCTTTTGATAAGGATCGAAGGGTTGATTTGAGTACATTAACGGGATAAGGTGAAACGAATATATACAAACGTGCATATGTGTAATAAATACTGATAGTGCTTGGAATTGATTAAAACTGGTATTATTTCTTGGGGCAGAAGGCATTTTCAAAAATTAGCTTGCCTAAATTGCTCGTTTTCCTACGTCGTCTTATGCTACGAACAACATTACAATACTAATGATAATGTTGTCCTCTCTGAATCAATTATGGTTTTAATTCGGATTTTAAATAGACATTTATTGGAACATTTTACTGAGATTCTAAGATGTTTAAAATTTTTGTAAAATTTCTCTCTCCACTCGTATGAATATGGTCAATAAATATTATAAAATGAAAAATGTTGAATATTTCATATGAGAAATTTTATAACATCCCACATTCCGCAGACAGAAATAGAGATTTTTGTGTAAGAATTACATTGGATTCAAAGGTGGCTTATGGTCTAATCTACTATATATAATTTCATAATTATTGGTTCAGCTTATTAAACCTGAAAAATTAAAGGTACAGACTAATAATTACATTTGTTAAAATGAGTGTCGTTTAGAATGGATTACGGTTTCAAAATTACGTTAAAAAGTTGAGATTTTACCAAAACGGACATAGAAATGTGTCCGACGCATGCCGATCTTCGAACACAAAATCTTTTCAAGTAAGTAAAAGTTGAATCATTTTCATGTACCATACAGTGTTTGAACAAGTGCATTGTAGAAATAACTTCATTAAATATTTTCATGGAAAATTATTAACAATTTACGCAACTACATTATTTTCACAAACTGATTAATCAACATAATTACACCTCCAATACACCGCTTATTCAATAAATTATAGCCTTCAATTAATTATGAAACCAATATTATATTTAAAACCAAAAACCAGTGCATGTAAGTAATATTAAATAGTCATAATGCGGCTTTGACATTTTTTTTAATATTAACCTAATGAAAGCCTGTATTTTCTTCGATAATCTATATATAACTACACTAACTGACTCTCACGATTTCGTCTATCACATAAGTCACAATTAAGCCATTAAAAAGATCACAGAGAATTAAGCTTACAAGACAGACTTTAAACTATTAATATTTGTAAAACTTTTTAAGAGGTACAATTCCATCATACATCCACTTCCGGAACTTTGTCCGTTAACTCAACGGAAGCTCGGAAAAGGAATAAGTTTTCCTCGTTTTTACAATATTTTTCAACGTTTCTTCATTACTATTGTTTATAGCGTGATGTTACATAGGGTGTTTGGAGACGGCTCCCAAACACGAAGATGGGTAATAATAATACTATTACTTAATAATAAGGTACCAATGATACCTTTGGTGACAGGATAGAAAAGAATCCATAATGACTAAAAAATATATATTTTTAACACTTTTTATTAGCATTATTTATGCTCCATCTTGTAAGTGCAGCTAAATGAAAAGATCGTTTCATAAAAAATACATTACTTTACAAAAAAAATATCCAGCAATAAAGCATGATAACAAAAATGGCTGGACTAACATGATGGAGCAAAATAACACTAATAAAACTTTTTAAAATATGATGTTTTTTAGCCAGAATCGAATTTTATTCCGTCTCTTCGTTAACGGCATTATTAGTACTATCACCTGTCTTCGTTTTCGGGAGCAGTCCCCAAACACTCTGTATAGCCTATACAGGGGATGTCACCAACCAATAACACACGTGCCATTAATTGCACGCGACACAATATTACACTTTGAAAAACGTGTGAATAATAATAAATACCAAATTGTATGATATATATATATATATATATATATATATATAGCTATACGATATTATCATTTCATTTAGCTCTATAAACATGATGAAGCGTAAATAACTGTAAAATAAGTTATAAAAATGTGACTTTTTTACAATCAGGATCGAATTTTTTTCCGTCCCATCATCAAAGGTGTCATAACTACTATCACCCGTTTTCGTCTTCGGGAGTAGTCTTCAAATCAAGATATAATACGTTTTTCACTTAAGTCTACCTTAAGGTTTTTAATTGCAACGGCTTTGAAATACTTCTTAAATTCATATATTTACAATTTCATTAATGATTGCTCATCACTTAATTTTTAATTTAAAAAAAATGCTAATGCGTGGTATTTAGAGTACATCGAAAACTTCTTAATCATCTTGTTTGTATCTCGGTAATTTTATAGGTCACAAGTTACCATAATTAAGTGGTGACCTAGATTTAACAATCAGTGATCTAGAAGTGAGTGATTCAATTTTAAGTGATGAAAGCAGATTTAGTGAAGTGTAAATATATGTACATACATTATAAAGTGCGGGTATTTTTAAATTACTCATTTGATACCATAAATTGAGTTTAATATTTACGAATAAACGTAAATTCTTTAATCTGTACTAATATTATAAAGCTGTAGTTTGTTTGTTTGTTTGGACGCGCTAATCCCAGGAACCGCTGGTCTGATTTTAAAATTTCTATCAGTGTTGAATAGTGCATTTATCGAAGAGGGCTATATTATTTTATATTTAAAAAATAGGGATATATGTATAAAGGAAAAATAGGAGATATGTGATGAAACACATCCAAAAATAATAAGATAGACAGGTAGCGAGCGAAACCGCTGGCAGAAGCTAGTCCAAACCTACAGGAAAAAACAATGTATGTACATATGTTTAGCTGTGATCCTATACATAAAATAATGAAATTATTTATAAAAAATTGCAAGAGCCATATAGACTGGTTGAAATTAACCAATTTTTGTACAACATCGCTTGTTATATGAAACAAAAATAACTTTTGACTTCTATCTATGGATTTTCGAAAGTTTGAAACATATAAATAGATCGATACTACGTCATTAAGTACGTAACTACTATTATCATTCAAAGTATGTACCATACAGCCTCGTATTTTGAGATAAAAATTCTTATAAAATTCTAACCTCTGATATATAACTAAATATTTATGACAGATATACTCTTGTATACTTTTTCAGCTCAAGCTTCAGTTATATAGATACAAAGGCTTTAAAAGATATTTAGAGGATGGACATCAAGAACAATGACGTTATTACGAACCGTTCTTAGTCTTATTCACACCATTGTCGTAAACGTAAAAATTTATCCTCGAAAATCTCACAATAGTCCCGTCCAAAATACTTGAAAACCTTTTGATGTAATCTAATCTAATAAATGGAACAATAAAAGATTTTGAAGCTGTTCGAGGCAGTGTTATCTATGTTAGTGTTGGCAAGGTATTTTATAATTTATTAAAATTTTAATTCGTACCGATGAAAAGTCATCAAACACTTGGATCTTTTTTCATAAATACTTTAAACCACCTAAATCACGTCAGCTGTGAATAAAAAAATTCACATCGAATTCAATCGATCGAGACAGATATACAGATGATAAACACACAAGCGGACTTGTCAGACTTATAGCACGTTTGTTTTTGCTTTGGGGTCTAAATTAAGAATTAAATGGCGTTTAACATATTTTTTGTATAAATAATGATTTACCTTAAGTGTATAATAAAAATATTTCAATAGGTACTAAAATAAGAAGTAGATTAAGTCGATTTTTTAGTAATAATATTTGAAGAAGTTTTATCGTATAAAATTATTTGATTATAGATGCATAATTTAAATTAAGGTAGTTTTTTTTTCTTAATAACATATATTGAAAATGATATATTAAGAAAAAATATTTCATTAAAAGTTTAAAGATGTTTTCTTGGGCTTTTTGAGCGACTTTTATGTTAACGTTTCAACGTAACAATTAAAAAGTATATGCATTATTTTCAATATTTTAATTTTCATGATCAAAATACGTAGAATAAATTAAAAGAACTTCATTCTACTACCCAACAAGTGAGCATCAAATTTATCAGTATACTAGCTTCTGCGAGCGGCTTCGCTTGCGTTCATTTCGATTTTTATTATTGGACTGTTAGTAAGGGTACCTATTTTTTATTTGAAAATATGATATAACCTCAATAAATGTACTATCCAACACTGAAATAATTTTTCAAATCGGACCAGCGGCTCCTCAGATTAGCGCGTTCAAATAATCTTCAGCTGTATAATATTAATTATATATAACATATATCGTACCATATAATTATATGTATTTGTATAAAAAAGAAGTGTTAACAAACCGTTTTGTTGGACAAACACGATCATTAAATATTAACGCATCGTTTGAGTCTTATTAAAAATGATGACTACTTCAGACTACGCTCATTCAGCTGGAAAATGTAGTTACAGGATGTTGCGTATTTCGAAATATTCTTCGTATTTTAAATATTTCCTCGAAATATATCCTTCAAGTCCTAAGACTGTTAGCGTTTGTCATCATGAGGAATCATGATTGTCTTATGATTTTGATGTCATTCAAGATAGAATTTCATAAAGAAAATAGGCTCGTCAAATATATATTAATACTAGATGACCTGGCCACGCGCTGCTGTGGCTAAGGTTTTTGTTATATCAAATTGTAATTAGTAAGCAT
>JAOSYY010024875.1:0-11320 GCA_025727935.1 Hebomoia glaucippe | reverse complement strand
ATAATAGCTTCAGTGTGTAAATGAATACCTGATTACTATAACAAAAATAATTTATATAAAGAAAGGTAAATAACGGAACTCGACAACTTTTTTTTTTGTTATTATTATAATGAAAAGCGAACGTACTCAAATCAATTAATTGGAAACTTTTATCCGTAGTAACATTATTAATATGAAAATAACTTGACTGTCTTTGATGGTTTCATGCGCAAACCTTTGAACCAAATGGATGATGTTTAGAGAAGATATACACTAGACCCTAGTGAAGGATTTTGCATTAAACAGGGAATTTAAAGGTAAACCGGACAAAAATTTTGCATTGTAATCATTACTCTCATTTCAGTTTTACAGTCTTATAAATATATCTAATTTGTTTACTGAGACGGAGTCACGGGCCTGCTCCCCGTGACGCAAAATAAAAAAATCAAAATCTATAGTCGACATTGTTTCCCAGAATTCCTGAACCGTATAAAACATGAACATATATTGCAAAGGTTTACACGGATTTAATTCCGTACTGACGGATAGTATTTCCATGATTGATCCGTTGCGCCCCCCGGGAGACTGAGATTCAATTGCGAACCCACGTCAGAACAATACGTTGCCTCGCACTGTCGGAATCACCCTGTACATGTGGCTTTCAGTTATATTAGTGCATGCCTCTATTGAATTTAAAGCTTTTGAATCTTTTGATTTCGTGGTTTATTATTTAGAACCTTCTAACATGAATAAGTAATTTTCAACGTATATGTACAGTTCTGACTCGAATATAATAAACGAAATTACTAACACTGGACATGAAACGTGTCGAATAGATTGTGTTGTCATGTGTTTAGATATATCTCTAAAAACAATTTGAAAATATATACTTAAAGACCTTTGTGTAATAGAAACTTGTAAAACAATAGACAGTAGAACTGATACAAAGACGTAGATTAACTCTTAGACAATAACAAAAAATTAAGGCGACTGTCTTGTTATGTGTGTAGCTGTGCGGCACAAATCTAATTAACTAATTAGTAATAACATTCCTTACCTTTACGACCGGTCATTTTTACCTTAACGGGACGAAAGTTTCAGTCTCATTAAATAGCTTTGTTTACATTTTCATAAATAAGGTTATTTTATATTGTTGAATTAATTTGATAAGAAATACAGAAGTTTACAACCCATTGTAATAATATCATCAAGAAGGAAACATTTTATTCTATTTATAGGACTCCAAAACAGTAGGTATTTGTACAAAAGTTAATACAATTGCAGTATAAAAAGAAACCACTGAGAGCCTGAACAAACAAATGGACTGTGGTTTTATTTACATAGAATAAATGTGACTTCCTTACATTTTGGTATTGTAGACGCAATGTCAATAACAATATTTACTTCAAATTAAGGTTGGTAGGTATAGGTGCTCTACTGTGCTGGAAATGCCAAGCGGGTACACAATGGCTTGCACATGTGATCTCCGTCTATTTTATTACAGCTACGTCGGTAATATGAACCTTTCTCGCTCAATGGTATACATTTTCGTCTTGAAAATTGACGAATCGTGTCTCAAGAAAATCAATAAACTATTTATAATCGTCAAGGGTAAAAAAAAAATAATATAAAAAAGTAAATGTAAAAAAATTTTTCTACGAAACAAATACAGTGTAAGTATAAGTAATTCACAAACGATAAATACTAAATTCAATTTCGTAAAGGACGCTGTGGCCATGAACATAAGGTCAGTACTTGGTATTGCAGGAGAACTTGATAGATTACGTAATAACGGTTGATTCTTGGCGACTCGCCAGACAGGTTATCGGGCGCCAAAACTTGCTCAAGGAATTTTTGTCTGAAACAGTCACATAGACAATGAAAGATTAGATTAATATTGTAGGGTAGTGTTCTAGAAACTTGGTTAAATAAGATTTTTACGGACCTAAAAAAAATATTAAACACTTGTTATGACAGCTTTAAAAAGTCATTCACGGTATATAATTACGAATCATCAATTTGAAAGTCAAATTTTAATATGAAAATGTAATTAATATCGCGAAAAATGACTATTTTATTAATTATTCTAATAATTAACTTAACAAGGTGGTGTAAATGTGTATTAAAAGTTTTTATAACGTGATGTAATAACGTTACATATTTATGTTTCCCAATTAATTTGTACACCTAAAACTAACTCAATCTTTGGAACAGATCGCTCTCATCAAGAGGATCATGTAACAGGCAAACTGCCAGACTTGATTGATTAGTTTAGCTCACACCCGGCCTTCGAACGAAGTATCAAAACTTTTTTCCACATAATTAATAACAACGTTTCAAAAAATCATTTACATAAGGCCATTTTCTAATACATAATTTACTTAAATACAGGAAAAAAATTAAGATACAATTGATGTGCCTAATGGACTTGAAAAATCTAGAACACGGCCAACAAACAATTCAGGTAATCCATATGAAAACACAAACGCGCATTGTTAAAAACATTTTCAAACTCCAAATAACAAGGGTACAGTATAAAGCTTCGAAATTCTACCAACAAGCTCATTGATCTAGCGTTATTCTTTTCACTGAAACGAAATGTCACGGCTTTGATTTCTGCTAAGTTTAAATATTGTATTTTTTCTTTGAATGTAATTAAACGATTCTTGTTCTTGAGCATTAAACAGGTTCATGGAATTTCGTAGTTATGAAGCTCTGTGAACAACTTATGGAATGCAATCATGCACATTCCTATTATGTATACATTCGTATTTACGTACCCTAGTTCCTAAAATAAATATGTCGGCGACATATTATTAAATTGTTAATGTTATCATGTAACCAATCAACCAGTTAGTCAAGTCTAACTGGATGATTGGTAATATTAGCAAACTAAACCCAATATGAAACTGATATGTCGTAGCATAGTCGTAGCTAACATAGCGGCTTTCACGTTAACTTAGTTCAGTTCAATAGTTATTCTGGATATCACTGGAAACTGTTAATAAGAACAAATCTACATAATAGATGATTTTTAAAGGTTTGCTTACATTGCTCCCCTTTTTAAGACATTTCTCACTGTTAG
Organism: Hebomoia glaucippe; assembly: GCA_025727935.1. Classification (NCBI taxonomy): domain Eukaryota; kingdom Metazoa; phylum Arthropoda; class Insecta; order Lepidoptera; family Pieridae; genus Hebomoia; species Hebomoia glaucippe. The sequence continues at coordinate 8,256 of JAOSYY010024875.1, read as the reverse complement.
CCCATCATTCGTAGCATGATGCCTCGATAACTAATCTATTCAACCCTATAAGATATTTTTAATTCGGATTGGTGCTTTCTGAAATTAGCCCCTTCAACCAAGCAAAAAAACAAATTCTTTCACTTTCTTTTATTAGTACTTATAAACAACTTGGCGCCCTTAAGTTGATGAAACACGTGTTTTTTAAACTACATAATATTATTATTTGTCTTCAGCTAAAATAATCTTTTTGCAATTCATCATTCATCTTATCAAGAATCCTTTTCAAAATATCTTCTTACTAACAGAATTTATTTTTCTATCAATAGAATCACAAATTCTATTTTAGGTTTAAATGCCATGGTAAAAATAACCGAAATTCAAATAAGATCAAACAAACATAAAATCATATATTTCTATATTTTACTTGAAAACATAAATAAACGAAATACTCTGCTGTATAGACCGTTAATTAATTTTTTATTAGTAATAAGAATTTGAATTTAATATTATGTCTGACAGCAGATTAATAATCTCAAATAAAACTCCACAACTTCTCATTATAATTCCAAAAGAAAAAAATTATCGTAAATTTTATGAAACGTAAAAATTACTGAAAGGCGACGTCGTAAAATATTTCACGATCTTTTTCCACTGAAGATGTCGCTATTTGGAGTGTAAGTAATTTTTAATTCAGACGTCTTCATGAGATAGTGCTCATTGAATCATTAAATTTAATACAAAAGATCTTTAATCAGTTCAGTACTCATAAGAATTTCTCAGTAATATGATTTTAAAAAAACATGCTCTTGTTCCTTATTTCACCATCAATTCAGAATCAAAATAATAAATTATAGTTTTGTTATGTACATTCGTTTTGGTACGATAAATACAAATAAACTAACTAATTCTGTGATTTGATTACATTCTTTGTAAGTTATGAATTTGTTAAGCATGTTAAAAAAAGAAAGAGAATTTTAAATCTATTTAAATTTAAATACATATATAACAATAAAAATGACAAAAAACCAATTGTAGGCTTAATAAAAGAACCTCAGATATTATTTAAGCTGTCTCGAAAAACTAACTAAATTTATTTAAAATGTAATAATAGATTCAGGATCGTTGCGCAAAATGCTGAGTGAAGCGATTTGCATTGTATCCTATCATAGATTCTGATAAACCTATTACGTTTTTTTCATGAATCCAACTGACTGACTTCATCAATGCACCAAACGTAGCAATCAACGAATAGCCCTACCAATCATTCCAATCAATTTTTCAATCATTTAGAACTAGCTCTTCATATCCTTCCTACGAGATATAGCCAAAAAGACGCGAAATTTTCATGAAATAAACTCTGCCCGACTGCACCAATTGGTATTATTATGGCATGACAAAGACTTAACAATTTTATTGATAAAATTTATTTCCTTTAGAATTTTAAATTAAAATCAAATCCAAATTAAATATACAATACATATTGTCGTGAAATAACAGAAACAAAACCATATATATTATAGTTTATCTTGCATAAAAACATTAGCAATAACATCAACTTTAACGGAGTTATAATTAATTTTTTAGTTTATTTCAAACAACTTTTATAACATCTCATATTATGTTATAGTTGTTACTATGTATTAGCTATAAATATTTTTACTCTCACACGTTCCTGACAAAGTATTTCAAAGCACTTTGCCCATCTTCACATCAAAGTTGACTAAGTACATGTCAAAGGAGGCACCTCACTCTAGTGTTGGCTTTTAAAGGCCTCCTGCGTTTCAGCAAAAAACCCACTTGATAAGGTGTCGCTTGATTAAAGCGTGAACTCGTGAGAAAAATGCGTAGATAAAGTTGTCGCTCGTAGACACACGACAAATGAACGCTTATTTATATAAATTAAGCCGTTATGTGCTTAAAGAACTTGGTAGATAGGCAACTAAATTAAACGATATATGTCGCAATAAGAGCAAGGATTGCTGAATACTCTCATATTTATTGAAAACTATCTGCTTGCCCTGGTTACGCACTGCAACAACCATTCATATCATAGCTTTTCCAATAAATTCCGTCACTGAGAGAAAGAAATTACCAAAATGGCCTTCCTCAAATTAAATACATACATAAGGTAATTTTTATATATATAGATAACTAAATAGTAATATAAAATACTATTTAATTTAAAATATAATTTACATTATGATAAACAACTTCAATGTATCTTTATAAGGTATTGCCATATTTTTAAAGCTGGATAAAAGTATATTGCGTGAAGTTTCTACATGTGTAAGTAATATCCGGTAGATCGGTCAAAGACTCAAAGACAGGGTGAAGTGCAGACTTTATTCCCTAAAAGCTCTTCAAAGCGAAAACCTCGTTTTATAACGCTCTATAAAGTTTGCTGTTAACTCTTGCTTACGCCTAGAATGTAAAGTCGAATAAACTCTTAGTTTTACTGATTACTAATCAAATTTTATTACAACTATCGATGAAACAAATATATATTTCACTCGAAAATTGTAAAAATATAAATTATTCTTTATTTGTTAGATTTTAATGCTTTATTACAAAACAACAATTGGTCCATTATCTCTATTTCTAAAGATGAATTTAACCCTAAACTTGTTGACTGCAATAGAGGAATATAAAGAATTGTCAATTTTTTATGATTTCTTTAGATGCATTTAGTTTATGAGAATCCCTGGCAGATTTTCAGGATAATACATAAATGGGATGAAAATAATAATGTGTATAGATTTAAAACACTGCATTTTAACCAGCGTGCTACATTTCGCAGTATTTGCTAATACATCCGATACATCACTTATGAGGTAACCCTCTCGAGATAAGTATCATCGAGATATTTCCCGTTCTGCGAACCTTGTAGGCGAAAGTTACCGCCATTAAAGATTTTCGACTCGCATCGAGCATTAGGAAATTGCCTGTTATTTCCAAATGTGAACTTGACATAAGAAAATATGTTATGACTTTGTGAGGCATATTTCACTTCAAATTATTCTTATTTTATACGGGTGCTTTCGTAACTGTGTTAAGGTACTAACATCTAATTCATTTTTTTGGATTAATGACCTTATATTATGTTTTCCTGATTTAAGGTTTAGTATATAACATTTTTTGTGTAACTGAATATAAGTAATGTCAGCACATATTTCAATACATTTAATACATTTATTAGATACTAACCGATGCTCATGACTTTGTGGGCATAAACAAAATAGTTCGGACTTTTTCCTCTTCTGTCTGCGATTTTCATATGTTAAGGATATCTGATGTCAAATTCTGAAAACATGTAAAAATACATTTTACATCGTTTCCACTTCTTTCATGGTTCTGTAACGTATAAGATATTTTAGGTAACATAAAGCCACCAGTAGGTGACTATCAGAATACTTCCCGTCTTAAGCAAGCTTCGTTAACGAAAGTCACGTAGTGGCCAGTGCAATAAGGACACTGATCTCTAAATACTGAAGCATCTCTACTTTTGTAAGGTACTATTTATGAGACTTAAAAATCAAATCTCATCTTAACCGGGGTGTAAATTCATTGTCTATGTAATAACCAGTGTATAGTTTTAAAATGTCATGTTTTGCAAATTCTTCGTACTTAAAACAAAATGTTGTGTTTTACGCGTTTAGCAAATTATTTAGAAAACTGTTCTACTTATTCAAAGGAATAATCAAACAAAACTTTTGTCAAAGTGACCGTGAAAATATATTAAAAAGAACAAAAAAAAAATAGAATTATTTGCAAAAATAGCAGTTGTGAGCATTCGTATAGGCAAAATCTTAACCATAAATAGAATCTCATGGAACGTAATAATGATAGAAAAGCAATTAAATTATACAGAATGAAGTTCTCACTTGAAATGTGATTGTTTTAGCGGGTTCTGTAGGAAATTAATTACGGATCTTGTTTCGTTATTAACTTAGGAGTTCCCGTATTTCAATTACCTTTACGTTATAATTTGGGTTCGCAATATATTATCAAATAATATAATTACATGTGAATGTAATATTATCATAGGCTCGTCTCTACAATATGACGTACGTTCAAATTCAACCTATATCTTTCCGAAGTAAAGTTAATAGACAAGATAATGGTATATAATGTTAATGATTTCATATAGTTGAGGTAGCTTACATCAAACTCATTTGTTATTGACTGATTACAAAAGTTTTTCAATCAATAAATTTAACTCATAAAAGAAGTCGTAAATATTGTAGTGATACAGAAATATATCAAATGGAGGTTTTATTCAATTTAACGAGGTCTGGAGTCCTTTTGACCTAAATAAAATATGACTACTCCAAATTCGACTGCATCAATAACGAATTTATATTTAGTTTTAATATTTCTTAATAAAAGAAATATGTAACAACTTTCTTCACAAGCGTTCGTTTTATATAGGGTATAAATATTAATATATATACTAAATAGAAATCTTAATTTGCATTATATCGCCACTGCACTACAATATCAATATATCCAATTTAATATTCATTGTTGTCTAACTACCCAATTACCCCGCAATTTCTCGTTAGCTCGTTAAACATCGTCGTACGGGGACTAAGTTATTTTGCATCATGTTCAGAAGCTATGCGAACCGGGTCCATTCATGTTTAATAGAGCCAGGTAAACTTGATGAATATAAGTAGGCAACTAACTTTACAATTGTTCATGTTGGCATAAAACCTGTAAGAAGTTTAGAACTAATATAGGAAGAAATAGTAAAGAGGAAAATATTGAACGTTATAATAATTGGTTAGGAATACTTTAGTTCTACATTAAAAAGTGGTATCTTAAAAGTGGCATCTAAAAAATATATCGATTGTATCGATGTTACTAATCCACAGATAAGTGGATGATCAAACATATTTTTTGCTTCTGGAGAAGATTATTAACCTATGTTAATGTTTCGATGCGTTATGGCACGTCAGTTTTTGAAAAACCTGTTCTACTGTAGGTTTTTTTAATTAATAAAGAGTTGTTTCTAAGTAGTCATGGTCAAATAAAAAATATTTTTCTTAAGAATTCAAGTAGGTTAGGTAGAGTACCATCACACGTTTTAAAGTTAAAGTTTTACAGACATTCTTTTTAATTTCTTAAGAACCTCATTAAGGAATCTTAATTGAAGAAAACATCCTCGAAAATTTACAGTTTCTATTCATAATACAAAGTGCACTTGTAACATTTCAAAGTGCGTTATAAATAAGAACGTTAGTGGTGTCCGCACCAATCCTTTGATTGAATACGTGCTTCACAATACAAAGGAATGCTTAGAGCGTTGCAGAAAAGGCATAACGAATGGTCCCTTCCCATTATTACTTCTAAGCCTAGCCACTAAACAAAAACATAGTCACGTTCATAGAGAATAACACCGAAAAGCCAGTTTCCAGATAATTATAATAAACGGAGATTTTTATACTCTGTGGCTTTGTTATATAGGGTTACTTATTCGTATCTTTTTTGTCAAGGAGGAAATAACAGCATGATACCTTACATCTCTGTAAAGCAAAATAATGTATAATTTCGTGAGAAAGGAAATCCTTGATTTTATTGTTCAATAAAATAACGCTTAGATATACCTATTTATTAACACCTATATTACGATATAAAAATCCGTAAAACAAAAATGAAATTCATTAAAATGTTAAACAATTTGCAAAAGGTTGTGGAAATGAATTTTCGAATGACGGAAACGTTATTTCGCTTTCATTCCGTCTCCCGGTTTTGCATCGTGTTAACTTCATTGGAATAAGGTTAACTATGGTTTTAAAAATTATCATTACTTATATTTTATACGTTGAATAAACCTAACAATTTAATTTCAACTATATATATTATTTTAAAGAAAACCTTTTGGAAATTTACAACTATTATTTATCATCAAGGATTTGTAAGAAAAGGCATAAGGCATAAGTCGCTTTGTCAAGTAGCTAATATCTTCTGTGAAATTCTTGGAGTCAAATGTATGGAAATATATACTAAAATGGACTCATTGCTTGACATTTTTCACAGATATTTAGTTATAAGTACTTTGTGATCCTTTAATACTATTTATATTAAACATTTAAGTATATAAGAAAAAATAAAATAATTATAAGAAATAATGAACTTATACTTATACAAATATGTATATAAACAAGTGTGTTTGTACGTGTATTTTTGGCTTTCTATATTTATATTTTAATGTTTATAATCAAATAGAAAGTCCATTTCCTCAACTGAAATTTCTTTTATATATAGGTTGTCACTGTTAGTGCTCTACGTAACTTAAATATAATTACTCACGTTGATCTTATAAACATATAAATATATAGCTCCAAGTACCGTAAATTTAAATAAAAGTAAAAAATTTATAAACCCCAGCAGACCCATTTTCTTACCAATAACATTGTTTGCGCCTCGCCACTCGCAATATTTTTGTTACCAAGTGCTTTATGTCCTTTTTACATACAAATGGGTATGATATTTTGTACAAAATAGGTTTTTGTATTCTTTTGTTTTTCAATTCTTACAACATCCAATAATAATTATTAACAATACTTACAACGTTTTTGTTGATCGCATCACGTAGATAAATTAATTGATCTTGTTTATTAAATCTTTTGATCTCAAATCCAGCCTTTTCGTTTTTTTATTTATTTAGTTTTCGTCAATATTTATACATTATGAAAACGATTTTCGCACCAAAAGCTCATGCTAAAACTTAATTGCTCCAGTTTCGTTTCTCTCCATCTCATTTATATTTCGTTTCAGATTGTTTCGTAGTTCGCAGATTGGGCTATGGGCTACGTACAACGTAGCGCTCGTAGTCTCGGCGAACCCGTAGCATACCTCCCGCATATAAAATTCAAGGCCTGTTTTATTCAGCACCGTTTGTTGTCTCGGTTTGTTACCTTACTAGCACGTGCGTGCATAAATTGTGACCTTTACGCTAACTATACCTTGCATATCTCTATACATTCTTAAACGCCTTTTCGTAATTGTAATCGAAGTCAATATAGAAGTGTTCATTATTTATATCATATATATCAATTAATGTAATATTATCGCGTAAGTTACTACGCTATAAATTATTTTGCTATTGTGGTAATAACTTTAATAAGAGTAACGATTAATCTACCGTTATCTTGCTAATCAGAAAAAATAGGCGTAGAAAATCAATTTCATAAATGCAAAATGAGATAATAATACTACTAACTATCCATTTAATTATTGATAAACCTTAGGGAGACAAAATTAAACTAAGCTTTCTTAAGTTAGTTGATATTGAGATACAAGACTCAATAAGATTCTTTAATAACTTTGATCAAAGTTCCGAGACAAATAACTTTAAGGATAGTTGGTATTTGGGAGATTATACTGGTACTCTATTTTATCATTTGACCATTTTGCTCTAGTAAATAAAGGTTAAGGAATTTAGATAATATTTTTTGTTTTTTTCGATTTAGAACATCCAATTATGAAGCTTAATCGATGATAGGGAGGTTTTAAAGCATACTTGATTATATGCGTTTAGGAGGTATTACTGGACCAAACCCGTATCATAGCATTGCTATAACATTTAATATGTCACTTTACTATACACTAATAATAATACATCATTTGGACTAACAATCGAATCCGTTTAAAAGTTAGAGTCAGACTTTTAGCCGACAAAAGAAGTCCAATCAATACATTCCATTTTGCTGACAAATGTAATCATGTGAAAGCGTCCGAACTGAATTTAATCAGTAAATCCGCGTGATCGCGGCTTTACGTCACATTGAATAAGCTTAGCGTAAACTTGCTGTTGAAGAGTAATTCTAGAGAAGTTGAAATTTTCCAGAATTCTATATGAAAGGCAGTTCAGATTAATGTAGTATAGTAAACGTTATTCTAACTTCCATTAAAATAAAAGTTGTATTCGGTTATTAAACCAAATTATTTGATTAACTTTATTCCGTAACATTGTTGTTGCCTGCTGTTTTATACAAAATTCAGTACAATCTTCAGCTAATTTTCTGTGAATTATTATTCATTTTATTTAATAATCTGTGGGTTAATAATATATAATATAAATAAAATATAATAGTATAATGTTCCGCGTCTTCGCTCGCATTCACGTCAGCATCGTATAACATTTGTACTCGTATTTGACAATGAAATCATTTTTACATTTCCGTATGAATGACTTTTTCTTATTCTATTGCGCGTTTCTCATTAGAAATTAGTGGCTTTATTAATTACAAAGCGTGTTTTCTACTGACA
>JAOSYY010024870.1:0-11334 GCA_025727935.1 Hebomoia glaucippe | reverse complement strand
GGGGGCGGAGTGCGAGTGACGTGCGCTGACGGCACTGCGCACGCGGCGAAACACGTCATCGTCACAGTTTCCCTCGGCGTGCTCAAGGAACGGTGAGTACCCACTATCTGTGCTAGCAAAAGCACTAATAATCTATTTATTACTACAACAATGAAGTTTTTTCGTAGTATCATTACTTGTTACGATAATACTGTAGTGTAACGCTGTCTACACAAAGTCATAGCAAGGTGGTCAATTGTAATGTGAATTTACATCAGTACAGAATTCTTCAAATACTTGAAATAAACGAATGGTTGGAGAATGTCATTATGAACTAATAATTGATTTAATATAGCTAAAGTCTTAAGACCGACGAGTCTCCTAGGTCTCTAGGTCTTGGAGGTGTCCATAGACGACTAGGTGAACTATGCAAACTGTTTGGGGACTGCTCCCGAAAACGAAGACGGGTGATAGTTCTAATGACAACTTTGATGAATAAAATTAGATTCTGAATAAAATACATATTTTCAGCACTTTATTAGCATTGCTAAGCTAGCTGGGCTAACATGATGGAGCGAAATAACGCTAATACAACTTTTTTAAAATATGATTTCTTTGTAGTCAGGATCGAATTTTATTCCGTCCCTTCACCAAAGGTGTCGTTAGTACTATCACCTGTCTTCGTTTTCCGGAGCCATCTCCAAACACCCCCCTGTGTATACGTTTGCCTTCTTATAAAAAGGCAAACGTATATAGTAACACGAATCTTGCAGACACGTCTCGCTATTTTCGCCGGGCTTGTCACGGGAGAAAGTAACATCCATAGACAAGATTACACTCGGTGTAGTGGACAAAGTTATTTTATACTGGTCCGAACCATGGTGGCCAAAGCAGTATTTCACCACGTGGTGGTCATCTGACGATGCAAACGCGTTGGGAGAAGCCGATAAATGGTTGGCAAAAGTTGCCGACATATCTCCAGGAATGGCATCGAATAGAACATTAACTTTATGGCTGTCTGGGGACGCAGCCAAGTTGGTTAGTACCTAGATTACTTCGTACTAAAAATCAGTCGCATAACAGATCCGTGCTTTGCATGCACTCATTTGACATCCGAACAAATTTCAACGCTTATGAAGCGTTTTTTGAGGGCTCTGTAGCCTAGCGGTTGAGTATAGCGACCGCGACACCAGAGCACCGGATTCGAGTCCCGGTTCTGCCTCGGGTACGGGCTGTCTGTGGCTAGACGAGTGTCAACACAGGCATTTCGAGTATTAAATGTGGTGGGAGGAACTCCTAATAATTTATAAGTCCCGTCCGGGTCACGTACCACCGTTCATAGATGGAAAAGTCGTAAAGTTTGATTTCAGTCTATGAATTTCCGTAAACTCGAAATAAAAATAAAGCGTTAAGGTAACGCGTCTTCTAGATCTACTGATCTTGGAGGTGTCCTTGGGTGACAGAAAACGCTTAATATAAGTGAACTGTATGCTCCTTTGCCTTTCTATCGCACAAAGAGGGTTTTTTTTTGTGAAATATCGCCTTATTCCAGTGATGACACCGATTTAATCTACATTAGCTAAATTTGCGTGATTGGCAGTTGTTATTCCCAGTTTTAGTGTGAAAACAACTAAGGTCTTGTCTATGGATGTTATGTCCTTGGAAATCATGGAGTTGCCATAAAATAATTTGTGTTATATTCAGCACAAAGTTTATTACTCGTCTTATAGATGTGTTGCTATCTTTACAAATGTAACATAAGAGTGTTACTTCCACTTTTGTCTGTTCATCATTCGTTAAAGTTCTCTTGGTACTGATAAAAATCTTCAATTTCCAAAAATTATGAGAATATCTCTTGATGATCAAGTTTTCGTTTATTTTATGTACGTAAATAGTTAATATAACGTGTGTGTTTATCACTCACAAAACTATTTCAATGATTATAAAATTACCCATCAAAATTGGTAAGTCTCTACCCGACTGAGAAACGAAGGAAATCTAGCAACACTGATTTTTGCAGATACACCACGCTTTTCTCGCCAGAGTTGCCACAAGAGAAAATAACATCCATAGAGAAGCTAACAATAGGGATTATTGATAAGATTATTTTAAATTTCCCACGCAAATGGTGGGAGGATAACAAAATTTACGTTCTCATGGAGAATGACGGATCGAATAACGATACTTGGTTTACGAAACACGGCGACATTACAACCCCAATGGCAATGAACACAACTTTAACGTTCTGGCTGACAGGGGACGTCGCTAAGACGGTCAGTGATAACTTTAGCTGACATCAAACTTGACATTGACACATCTTTGCTTTAATTTGACAGTGACACTTTTCAAAAAATAACTTTTTATATATCTAAGCATACTTGGGAAAATGAACAACATTTAAAAACTTAATAAAATATTGTTAAAAACGTCCTAAAACTGGATTCAGACATAAGTAACATAAAAATCTTTTTTTATCATTATCATGCTCGGCTTGCATCGCAAAAAACATTTAAAAAATCATCTCATTTACAGCTACGCCACTATTTTTAATCCAGCCTTACCCAAAGACAAAATAACGGCCATAGAGAACATATCATTTGGAATCGTTGATAAAATCATTTTGAAATTCGAAAAATCATGGTGGCCTGAGCATGTTATCGTTTTTTCATTCTTCTGGTATCCCGATAAATCGATCGATTTTAAAAATCAATGGATCACAAAAATCCTTGGGGCTAGCACGTCTATGGCAAGTCAAAATACGCTTACTCTATGGACGACTGGTGATGTCAGCAAACAGCTTAGTATCGATGTAATTGACAGCGAACTGTCCAAAGGTCCCCAACACGCGTTCAATAATAATAAATATTCAAAAAATTTGCAGGTAGAAACATTACCAGATGACGTAGTGCAAAGGAAATCTATGGAACTCGTACGAAAATTCATGGGCAAGAATTATACTATACCAGACCCAATAGGGATGATCAGGTTTGTTTCGAACTGTTGTACACAAAGTGGGTAATTATAAATTTCGTGTATTGAAACATAACTATTAAATTAATGATAATTTCTGAACGGGTCAATTTTGATTTTATTTCTTTGAATACTGGTAGTTGTTTTTGGTTATTTTTCCGTCGGTTGTAACTCCGGACACAAAAAAACAAAATTTCGTCAATTTATGTCTAAGAATAATATTTTTCAGATCAAAATGGTACTCGAATCCGTTCACTCGTGGTAGCTACACTTTTGACAATATCGAGACGCCAAACTACCCTCACGCAAGAGAAATATTGGGAGAGCCTCTGCTTGATGCAAATGGTATTCCAAGAGTTCTTTTCGCTGGTGAAGCTACCAACCCCATACACTACGCCACAGTACACGGGGCCAGCGAAACTGGTTACAGAGAAGCCATGAGATTGTTAAATATTTAAATAAAGAATTCAATACAATAACGCCTTTCATTTGCAGAAAAACCAATTACAGTGTACACTTTAGTTTTTCAAGCATCTTTTTAATGTTTTAATAAGTAAATAAATAAAAATAAAATTAGTGAGATTTTCTAACGAACTAGTTGTTACGCCTAAATCGGTCAACCGATTGTGATGAAGTTTGGAATAGAGATAGAAGGGATTATTGGTGACTATTTTCGAGATTCAAACAATAAATACATAACAAATTATTTCTTTAACTTTTAATCATAAAATACTCTATACGTATCATGTCAATACAATATCACAATGAGAGCCCCAAATAAAAATTTACGAAATTATCAATACCGGGGCCCCGCTCGTAACTCGTAACAACCGGGGCCCGAAATAGAAAGTCGTCGGAAAATTTTAAACATTGCTCTGAGAGATCGAAACATTTCAATCATCACAACAACAGACCCAACTTGCTTAAATTAAATTAGTATTCAAAACGACACGAATCCCCAAATCGGAAACGACCTGTCACTTATCCTAATAGATATCCTTAATAAAAATCGCATTGAGCAAACTACAACCGGGGCCCCAAAAATCTAAATACCGTCTCTGTACAAATCTTCTATGCTAGAAATGATAGTGCACTAGTCGGATGGCGGCTGCCAGGTTACAGCGCGCATTTTCCTATTGATCTCCAGTAGAATCAGTTGACACCTCGCTACTTGCGCTGGCTTCAACTGAGGCGTTGGATCCCTCGTCCTCTCCGTTACTTGAGGCAACCGTTTTGTGGCCCTACGCAGGGCCCTGCGGCGTCGGGCCCTCGCTGTCGCTGTTGAAACCGAAATTCGAAAACTTCAATCCTCTAGTTCCTTCTATTGTCCTTCATTAGCGATTAAGACTTATAGAATAACTAGATAACCCGGCCACGAGTCGCTGTGGCTAAGGTGTTTGTTATATTAAATTGTAATTAGTAAGCATTAGTATTATTGAAACGTTTGTGCTTTTAACACAGCGCCATCTGTTGAATACCTACTCGATTTAGTCAACAGATATTGTCATTTGTTAGATCGTTTGGAGCTGAAAGATAATTTTGACTCTCAAATGTAGAATTAACAATTCACAATAAAATAATATTGCGACTATCAATTGATAAGTACACTATTCTATCTCTTGAAGTTGGAGCATAGCACTCATTTTAATGAAAAAAAAAACGTTAAAATCAGTTGAGTAGTTTCAGAGTTCACCCCGACAGACAACATGGCATGTAATCTATTAAGCTTATTAAGGAAATATTATATTATATATTACTGGTATACAGGGTGTTCGGGGAATGCTCCCAAAAGTGAAGACGAGTGATAATCGTAATGACACCTTTGATAGAGACAGAAAAAAAATCGATCCTGATTAAAAAATGAAATATTTTTAACACTTTTTATTAGAATTATTTATGCTCCATCTTGTAAGTACAGCTAAAAATATTTTTTAGTCATGATCCAATTTTGTTCCAGCCGTTTATCAAAGGTGTCATTAATACTATCATCTATCTTCGTTTTCGGGAGCAGTCCCCAAACATAACTGTATAGTGTTAACATATTGGGACATATTTGTCCCATACCCCATAAGAGATGTGTTATATCATTAGATTAACTCAATTAAATAAAACACTGAAAATCGAATACCTACCAGATTCATTCTTGTCTTTCTTATAATCTTCGTCTAGTGGTCTTTTCTTTGGTGACTGGAATTGAAAATATAAACTAAATATACAGTATTTTAGTACTGGCTTTAAACACTGAGTATAAATATATAGACAAACAAACAAACCAAAGACACTTGGGACAGACTGTATGAAGTATTATAACTTTTAAAGGTGTAAGTCTTGAGATGAAGGACAAAGGAGGGAAATAGAAAAGGAGAAATCCCTACGGTGATGATGATCGATTAAAATAGTGATGATCTTTATTATCACCTTTCTCTTTTGTTTTTGATAATGTTGAGCGTCATAGAATTGTGGTTGGGCTCTTTTCACCCGACCAGTCCGCCTCCTGATGTCTTCAACAGCTGGCAGCGAATCAGCTCCCCGTCTGGCCGCAAAGAATGTATGTCCGCATTTGCATGATTTAGATGCTACTGCTACCTGAAATTAGAAATTAATTTGGATAATTGTTTTTTTTTAAAACGATTCCATAATCTTTTACATACAACAAATATGATATCTACAAAAAAGATTAAATATAAAAATTGATTTCATTTTACTTCAAACTTCTGGCAGCAGCTTCAATTGGCTTCATTTCAATTTTTACACCAAGGGTTACATTATCATTATTTTAGTAACAATCTCTATTTATTTTTATAATATAGTCTATAGCCTTCCTCTATAAATGTACTATCCAACAATGAAAGAATTTTTTAAATCGGACCAGTGGTTTCTGAGATAAGCGCGTTGGAACAAACAAACTCTTCAGCTTTATAAAATTAGTATAGATATTGTTGTTGATAATTGCATAAAGACAGTTTTATGTTACAGTAAAAATCTACAAAAAAAAGATGTCAGTTTATATGAAGTAAACTTGAACAGAATTTAATTTTGTAAATATGGCCATGAAATTTGTATTGTTAAAGGTTAATAATTTTATTATTCAACATAAGGAAATACATTATTTTCATACAGGAATAATTGAGGCGATCTGCATTAAGTGACATTTGTCATTTAATTAATCAAACGTTTATAATAGAAATAAAACACAATTTTACCTGTAATTCACATTTTGGGCAGCTTTTAGCTATCATTTTGTTTTTACCCATCTTTCTAAATACATTTGTTTAATTTCAATCGAATACAAATAACTAATTACGTTGGCACATCGAAACTTTTTAATTTCACAAACATCTTTTAAATAAGATATTGTTTTAATAGGAGTTAAATTTGCGTTCAGAATTTAATATATTTATATCAATCACAGGTGAAAGGAACGACTTTAGACATTTACAATATCTTTATCTTTAAATTCCTTAGTTTTGTAAGATGAAAAACAGAAAAAGACAGGAAAACTTAACCTACATAGATTAATTACACATACAAATGCAAGGTTATACGAAAATGGAAATAGCAGAGTAATAATAGAAACTACACTTTGTCCGAAATAAAATAAAAATTTACCAAAGTCTAAATATTAAGTAACTCGTGGCATTTACATTATTTTATTTATATAAATTTATTAAATGAAACTATTCTTAAGCCATTTAATGCCATTTTTGCTTCATTTTATTTACGCAGTTCATAATTGATTATTTATATTTGTCAAACAACGGATAGTTAAAATTTGACATTATAATCAATATCAAATTCCAGAATAGTATTTTTAACCTCTCAAGAGATTTGGTTATACCAGGTATAAGAATTTATTTACATTTCTTTATGTATTTATTTACGGTTACCATAACTTACTGAAATTGTTATATTTTAATTAAAGATAAATTTTGATTGACTATCTTGAACTTGTATATAAATAAATATTACTTATTTTCTGCATTGATAAAAAATCTTATATACTTTTTTATATAATAAATGCAATATAAATTATAATATCGTTTAATATTTAAACTATTACTAAATGCTGCGTTCAATGACAACTGTGCTTTAATGCAAATATGTCAATGTCTGCATAACGTAAGGATAATTGATTTTTCCAAGTCATAAAATTTAAGATTTATTAACGTTACTGCAACTAGCTCTAGTAAAGATTTGAGTGTCATTAGTTGCGATAATACTTTAATCAATGAAAAGTTTTTTACGACTGAAAATATCAAATAAATTTTATTGGGAAATCGATCTTTTGTTGCATGTTAAATATTACTTTCATATATATATATTTATGTTGTAGTTTTATGAAAAAGTGAAATAATATTATCACTAAAATTTAAATATGAATGATCAATCTAAACATATTGAAAATAATGTTACGAAATCAGAATCAAAACTGTCAATACAGACAGAAATGCCACCACCATCGACAACTCGAGTGGTGAAAAGGTTTTTCGTGTATGTGTGCATGAATCTAACACTGGCATATTTTGATTTTTTTTTAAATGTAGTATAGAATAAATGTTAGACATAATATTTTTTTATAACTACAGGCAGGCAAAATTCACATCTATTTGTCTTGTCAAAATAATGGTGTTTTCCTAAAAACAGCAATGTATGATTCATGCTACAGATTTAAAAAATATTGTCTGTCAATCTGTTTATTCCGACTAATCTCGGTAACGACTGGGTCAATTTTAACATTCAAAATAAATTCGTAACAATTATAATCATAATATTTTAATGTCGCCAAAATAATATGTGTAGTGTATTTAATTAAAACGTCGTACGCCTTTTCTGTCGTAGTATATGTTAAAATTACGTTATTGTTCAATCAATATTTAACTTTTCATCAGAAAACCTTCGAGATTTAAGTGTCTCGCATGTGGGAAATCTTATCATCACCTTATTACGTTAAAGTATCATATTCGTTCGGAGCATTTTTTTGTGAAAACAAAGGTACCAACCTTTACAAGAAAAAAAATTAATGAAATTTGGCATGAAAGAGTTTTAAATACGGATTTTGTTGCTGAAATCAAGAAGGTATCTGATAATAAATTAATAATGCGAAAAGTCGAATTGAATGATGATATAACAATCGACAATAGTGAATTTCTAATCAATGAAACGGAAACAAACCCATCTAGGAGACCTAAAAGAAAAACGGTATGCGAAGAATGCCATCACTTGTACTCAAAGGAGATTTAAAAAAGTATTGCAAAAAGAAGCATAAAAATGACATATGAAAAAAAAATTTACTTTATTTATCATATTTACTCTGTGGTAATCATTAAAAAATATATACGTATTAGATTGTTTTTATTTTCTACTTTCATATATCTAAATAGAATTAAATAAAAATAATGTCCTCTTGTTTAACTGATATAAATAATATTCATTCACAGTTAATACCCATCACTTCACGTTTTGTAGTGCTCAAACATTTATTATTCCATAACTCGCCAAACAATAATTAAAAAATTATGTTACTGGTAACAGCCATTCGTTTAGCGCCTGAATAAGTACATTGGATAAATTATTGTTAAAAAATTAGTTAAGAATCATGTCGACCATCTAAGGTGCGCTTCGAACTCGCATACCTGTTATTGCTAAGGGTACTTTTTGGATAGAGAAGCACGATTCAGATAAAATAATTATTTATTTTGAATTTAACAAATAAATCGTTTTCTTACTAATATAAACGCAAGGTTGTGAGGATCTATGCTTGGTACTCTGTTCACGAAAATTACTGAACGGATTTTATTAAATTTTTTATAGAAAAACTAGTTGACCCAGCAAACGTCGCTTAGCCACATAAATATATGGCAATGAAAATTTAGGGTTTTATGTTTTTTTATATGATGTATCATAAAAAAATAGAAACAATTTTTTTTGTCTAAATAATAAAAAAAGAATTAGTGGTGGACCACCCTTAACATTTAGGGAGGTTTAGATGTCCGGTTCTCAGAATTACTGAATATGCATAAAAAATTTCATAAAAATCGGTCGAGCCGTTTCGGAGGAGTTCAATTACGCACACTGTAATACGAAAATTTAAATATTAGATAGCTCATACATCAGAAGATATTGTTAAAGCGATGTTTCACTGTTAAATTTAATGTTTTCGTAATAATTTATTATTTTATCACAATTGTATCAGAGCCGAAGTAAGACTGTTCACAATATGGAAATTCACAATCTAAAAGTACCAAATATCATTTTATTTTTATTGAAAATAAAATTCGTTCATAAACTTTAACTATTCACAAAATATTACTTAACAATGGGAAAAACAGTTTCACTTCCATTTTGTAAGTTTAAAATATTAGTTACGAGTTTAAATTATATCACAATAGTGTTGCCTTTTTATTTTTTTTTTCAGATTTATTAATATTTAACTCAATTTTAAGTATATCCACCGAACAATATGCAAATGTAGATGAATTTATTGATAAAATAATTGCCTCGAAGAAGTTTTTTAAGTTAGCAGATATCATTGCAGAAAAAACAATATTCAAAATACAGAATATGAAAAATAACACATTATCTAATGTAAATTTAAATAATTATCAAAAAGAAGGGAATCGAATGCGCACCGACAGTGATAATCTTATTCAGGCCGTGAATAATGAACAGCCATTACAGAATTTAACGTTGAAATACAAGTATTTTAAAAAACAAAACAGTCAGGAACACAACAATTCTTTAGAATCTACAAGTTTATCGCGAGAATTAAATTATGATGACAATAAAGAATTTTTTAATATAACAAATGAATTATATACAGATAATTCAAAAAAAGCAGAAATTTTTGACAGCAATCAGGAACCAGATAAACAACCATCAAATGATAAATCCAGCACAATTGTTGATATTTTTAATATAAATAAACAAAGCGATCTTTATAGAAAAAAGACAGGGCGTTCAGAAGGTGACAAAGTATTCGTTTTTCAATCCTCTTCTGATTACGAGGAATATCATGAAAAGGTTGATAAAATTCTAAAGGACGGAAACAATTAAAATGATGTACCCGCCATCTGATGGTTAGACTTATTAATTTTGAATCTGGTTATTGAAAATTATTAGTGTTCCCTGGTAAGCTGACAAATATTTTCCAGCGCAGTGTCTGACTACTGAATTTCTCGGATGATAGACTACCTAACACCAATCTTTCTATATATAGACCAGATTGTTTTACAAAAAAGTACCTAGTAACTTACGAATTATAGATGTAAAAATAAGATTCTTTGTAAGTTGTATCTAGCTCAATTATGCTTTATCTACATTTGCGAAGATTGACAAAAAATAATTTTGTATTCAATTTTGTACACATGTGTCGACTGCATGGGGTTGGTACCGCTGGAGTTCACTATATATATTTAACAATGTGAAACTAAAAACTTGATTTGATTATACAACCCTTTACAAGACTAATGTTAATTTTATTATTTTGATATGCATTTTTATCTAGCGGTGCAGACACCTTAAAGTAACTTGAATGTTTATATTGTAAGTTTCACATCATCACCTTTAATATGCAAAAATTAAATAAAGATTAATTTTTATAAAAGAAAGTTATTCTATTTTAAGTGTTGTATCTAAACATGATGGAAACTAAATATTGAATTATGTAGTAGCTATTACACTTTAACCAAACCCTAGTTATAACTGACATTTTTTAAAAATTCATAAACCTACCAATTTTAACTCATTTATATTGCAGTATAAATTTAGTATGGAGGCAATAAAAAACATAAGTTTGCAATAATATTTATTTACGTTTCTTAGACTTTCTTTTTAATTTTTTCTTATTATTCGTGAGTTTCGCGATCTTCCTTTTGTGCAACCAGACTGGGTACTGGCCATTTTGATCTTTCAATGTCTTTGAACTGAACACCCTTTTATCAGATACTTCAACTTTTTCATCGTCCGAACTCATTGCGACGTCTTCTTCTTTTTCTTCTTCTGGGGGTGGTTCTACTTTCTTCTTTTTTTTATCCTTTTTTAATGCACCTGCGTCTAAATATATGACCTCCTCAGATTCCATAACCTGATCTTCGGTTATTTTCTCTTCTTCTTTCAAACCCAGCATTTTTTTCAATCTGGATAATTCCTTGACTGCATAACGTTCACGCTTGATCGCTCTACACTTTCGCTTCCATCTACTGCGTAGGGATTTGGCCATTATGTAAAAATTTGTTTTTATTTAAAACTCAGAACATAACACTCGTGTTTTGTTAAAACGCACGTTTTAAAAGGATTTGCTATCTGTCAGCGTCAAACATGTTTATTCTGTCACAGACAGTAGGAATAGTGTTACTATGTTAGTAGAAATATAAATAGCGGAAACAA
>JAOSYY010024868.1:0-11348 GCA_025727935.1 Hebomoia glaucippe | reverse complement strand
ACAACCCCCAATTTTCACCCCTCTACAGTTAACCCCTATTATTATGTGGCAAAACGACGTTTGCGGGGACAGCTAGTTTATATCTGCTATTCTTTATTAGTTAATTCTAAAGCGTTATATTGCAAAGTATTGTTTCAAGTCAGCGTTATTTGTAATGTACGAACGTGACCGTTATTTCACCCTAAATTAACGAGAATAGAGTAGAATAGACGTGACATGACGTGATTTTTTTTTATTTCCTATTGTTTATAAAGTTACATGACGAATTCTTAATAAGCGGTACCAAAGAGGTTTTATTTTATATCTATTTCGAAGAGATAATTCCATCAAAAAGTATTTATGTAATCGTTTTTTAGTATTCCTGTAGATAAAGTCCCTGAATTTTTTCAATTGCACTCATTAAAAATTAAATATATAGATTATATCTTTAAAATTCGAAAATCTGCTTTTAGCGATCGTTCTGAAATTTTTATGCCCGTCGACCTAAACTGCTCAACCGATTTTGATGAATATCGCTTTAAGGATAGATATAGTTGGAATAAAAATGTAGTCTTATTTTGTACTCAACCTTTTTCGTCTCTGGCTTCAAACGTGACAAAAATCTTTAACAGAAATTATAATAAAAATTAGTAAAAATTTTATCATGATTAGTCAAGTGTTTTCGGGGCTTACCCCTACAAATAAGAACACAAGAGTAAAAAGTTAGTTGTTTATTGAAATCGAAACCAGTGGTCAGTAATTCGTGACAAATGAAAAGTGTTCTTTGAATGATTCTATTGTAGTGTTTTTTATAATAATGTTTTATTCAATCATAATTAAATATTTGAATTGTTATGCGCAAGGTCGCGGCATTGTCGGTATGAATCAACGCTTTTTCGATTTTTGTTAGACAATGATATCTTTACTCCTTAATTTAATATATAGTGTGTTCGGGGACTGCTCTCGAAAACGAGTACAGGTACTAATGAGACCTTTGATGAAGGGACGGAAAAATAATGATTCTGACTAAAAAAAATACATTTTTAACACTTTTTTTAGCGTTATTTATGCTATATCTTCTAAGTACAACTACGTGAAACGATAGTTTCATAAAATATACACTACTTTAGTAAAAAAAAGAACCACCATTGAAGCATCGTAGCAAAAACAACTGGACTAACATGATGGAGCGAAATGACGCTAATAAAACGTTTTAAAAATATGATTTTTTCTCAGTCAGGATTGAATTTTATTCCGTCCATTCAGCAAAGGTGTCATTAGTACTATCACCTGTCATCGTTTTCGGGACCAGTCCCCAAACATACTGTATATTAAAGTGAATCTTTATTTCCCTTAGTCATCGCAACACACGTGACCGTTGCAACAATTTTAATAATTAAGATAACATTTAGAAAGTTGAGCAGAACATTAGAAATATTGAAGAAAATCAAAGACGATTTAAATTTTACACAACTGACAGTTGTTTGACCTTTGAAGCTAGTATTTAATTAAAGACGATTCTGCATAATATATTGGGTTCAGAGATTTGTCAACTTTCGTGGTCTCGTCTCATTTAGGTATACTAAAAGTTACCCGTGTCTTTTGGGTTAAAAAAATATGCCATTTATTATTTAAAATTCATCCAAATACACTTATCCATTTTTGTGTGATCGGTATAGATTTACAAACTGTCTAAAATATCCAGTGAGGAAAAGTACGTAAAAATAAAGGTGACATATTATTTACTCGTTTACGTAATCTGTACTGTCTAATTTCCCCACACCTTTAAGATGTTGACTAAAATCATATTAGAAATTGATTAAACGTCCAAAGATGATTGATCGGTGATATCATCTTGATTGACGTTTTATTAAGAATCACCCTCGCTCTATATTATCGATGGTGTAATAATTGGATTGGAAATTGTCTATTAGAGGTATTTATACAGGGTGTTTAGGAACTGAAGATGAAGATGGGTGATAGTACTATTGACACCTTTGATGAAGGGACGGAACAAAAATTGATCCTGATTTAAAAAAACCTTATTTTTAACACTTTTTATTAGCATTATTTACGCTCCATTTTGTAAGTACAGCTAAATGAAACGATAGTTTCATAAAAAATACATTACTAAAAAAAAAAGAACCATCAATGAAGCATGATAACAAAAACAGCTGGACTAACTTGATGGAGCGAAAAAGGGCTAATAATGTTTTTTTTTAGTCAGGATCGAACTTTACTCCGTCCCTTCATCAAAGGTGTCATTAGTACTATCACCGGTCTTCGTTTTCGAGAGCAGTCCCCAAACATTCTGTATACAATTTCAAAGTCGATACTATAAAAGCCAGGTGTGGACTTTTGTTAAACGGACCACTCGCCTCACTCCCTACCAAGCGCCCTGTCGGTCGGCCGGTAGCCAAATTCGAGGGCGTAGCCCCTCCTTAAGTAGCATTAGTCTAGCCGCAGGCAGACCTGTGATCCATTGAGAATTTTACTGACAGATAACGTTAATATTTATACGTCACATATTATTTGATAGTTAAATGTACTTGTTCTATAATCATAATATTCTTTTCGTTAAAACTTAGTAATTTCAAACATTTTTGTAGTTTTCCCTCGGCTGGTCTAAACCTACAGTTTATAGTAAAGAGGAGTAAGGCCAACAGATATTTTCTTTTTTTTTATGCGATAGGAAGGCAAACGAGCATACCGTTCACATATATTAAGCGATCTCTGTCGCCCATGGGCACCACCGAGATCAGTAGATCAGAAGACGCGGTGCAAACCTTAAAGTCTTACTTTTATTTCGAGTATTCGGAAATTCATAGACTGAAATCGAAACGCGCATAGCACTACAAGACTTTTCCATCTATGAATGGTTTGAAATTAAGATATTTTTTTAAACTTGTATGTATTTTCTCTTGTAAATAGCTCGCTCGATAAATATATAATTGAGTTAATGTCGCGACGTGACCTTCAGACATCGATGCTTTGTACCTTTTCATGAGTACAACTTAATCTATATTAATTATCCTTTCATGTCTACATTGTAATTGCTTTGACGGAGTCTAATTAGATGGCGTCTATTTGCTAAACAGAGTAACAAAATATAATTATACAGGGGATGTGTCGTCTGCACATTGTGTTTTTTTTATGCGATAGGAAGGCAAACGAGTGTAGAGTTCACTATATTAAGCGATTTCTGTCGCCCATGGGCACCTCGAAGATCAGTAGAACCTTAAAGCTTTATTTTATTTTTATTTAGAGTATTAGCACTTCACGACTTTTCCATGTATGAACTGGGAAACGTGACCCGGACGGAAGTTATAAATTATTAGGAGTTCCTCCCACCACATATAACAATCGAAATGCCCGTGTTTTTGACACTCGTCCGGTCACAGGCAGCTCGTACCCGAGGCAGAACGCAAATTACATATTTTTAAATGCAACTGCATTCCGACCGGGACTCGAACCCCGTGCTCTGGCGTCTCGTTTACTTTACACAACCGCTAAGCTACAGAGCCCTCAAAGAATATATGTTATGTATGTTATATAATATCTCCAATCTAATTTATTTACAAAATTTGTACCTTCTTACGTTTAAACATGTTCATAAGCATAATAAGGGTTTTAACTAGTGTAGCTTTAAAACCTGTTTTAAGATATGTTTGAAAATTAAAAAAAATGGTGTTCCAAAATTTGTCGGTCCAAGTTCCTACATTAATTTTGGTATAGGCTTTTGAGGATATTTTAATCAAATAGATAACAACTGATCATTATTGGTTTTATACATAAAATGAGTTAAATAAGAATTTAAGTATTGACTACTTTAAACGAGTTGCTATAAAAGAAAATTATGCTTAAAAGCAAACATATATTTTCCTGAATCTCGTACATTTTCTGTAACGAGTTTTTCGAATTCTATCCACCATTTACGGAGATTTTTCTTCGTATCAAGTTTGATATAGATTTTAATCAAGATTCAACTAATACAAGCTTCTCTGTACAACGGCTCAGTCATTTTGCCATGGCTACAAATCTCTAAATTCACTTGAATATATTAAATTTTAGGGTAGATAATATTATTGTACATGAATAATCTGAAGCGTTTAGAATAATTATACAGTATGTTTTGCTACGGCATGAGCAAAATATGTACAGGATGAAATATACTAGCGATTTCGGCGTGTAATTTCTGTTAGTTTGACACTGAAAATAATACATAATCCATAGGGGTGAATCCACAGGGCACTGCTAGTTATAGTATGTTATTGTCGGTGGGAAGTTGAGGCTTAATTCACAACATTGGACGTCGGAGAGTCTGAAATTTTTTTTTATTTATATGATTTAGTAAGTGTCCTGCTATTATACGACGAAAGGTGATTGTGATAAGAATGATGAAATTATCATACTCTGTAATGTCCCATAAGTTCAACAGTTTCGGTGTATCGCCAGGACAAACAGACATATAAAATGTTTATGAATTGCTTATGTATTATATTGTCGTAAGTTACGTATATACTTTCAGATATATTGACGAAAGACTGCCTCTGTAAACAGACACAGATTTTTATATGTATGGATTAGGAACAGCCTGTATAGTGTGCTACAAATACGGGTCAACTAATTTGTGTAAACGTATGGCTGACTTGTTTGTGAATTGTATTGTTGGTGGACCTTGATACATACTATATGTTAAGTAGAATTCAATTTGCATAATGATACGGTTAACAAAATGATCGGTCAAACAGTCGTATTTAACAAGTAGTTTTAAACAACAACGAAAAAAACGTATTGTTCGCGAAAACAGTAGTTTTATTGTTCATTTTTGTATGCGATCGCACTGAAAAGTTTTTTCATAGTTTTTCACGTCCGAATATTCATTTCATTCAATATTGAATGCAAAATTGTTTTCGAATTGAAAATGATTTATTTTCCGGGCTTTTATTCCTCGATGCATCTCCGTAAAGGATGATTGAATGAAATGAAAAATAGTTTGCAATAGAGGATTTAATTTCTTTTTCATTTTTCCGGCGAATAGAAAATTTCACGGAAAACATCATCCGGATGAAGTAATTCTGTCGAGGAAAGTTTTATTATATTTTATTATCAATCTTTAATCTTGATTTAACACTTATAGTTGTGTGGGCGATTTTGTATGGGTGTAATTTACTAAAGGATATTAAACATTTTCACTAACTCTCAACGATAAATTTTATTAAAATAAAACTTTAGAAAATACTAGCTGACCCAGCGAACGTCGTTTTGCGACATAAATGTATGGCGATTAAAATGGGTTGATCGAAGATGGTTGAACATTTGGGGTTATATGTATTTTTATATCACGTATCAAAAAAAAATTAATTTAACGTTGGACCAACCATAACATTTTGTGAGATGAAAAATAGATTATATCCGTGTCAGAGCATATGCATATAAAATTTCATAAGAATTGTTCGACCCGTTCCGGTGTAGTTCAATTACGAACACCGTGACACGAGAATTTTATATATCAGAATAAAAATGTCGATGCGTCTTTCAAAAAACCGGTATTAAAATCAGCTCATTCTTTTAACAGCTATGATACTACAAAGAGACAGACTTAAGATGTTCAAAATATTTTTGTTTGCCACATACTAAAGTAGGCGATAAATCTTATAAAACATTTTTTTTATCTCCCATTAAACCTGATTTCGCGAAAGCTTAAAATAGCTAGGGTGACAACATCATAAAAATAATGTATAGAAATTAATTAGGTATATCTGAGACCGGAATATGATAATGATTTTAACGATCTAAAATATCTTTTGATGTTTATAGATACCTATTAGTAAATAAAAATCTAATTCTCGGTATAATTAAGAAGCATGAATATGGCAACTCTAAGTGGGTAAATAATCTATGTATATTTCTCGGAATCGTTGCGATGTTGAATTTAAATATTAGTTAACGTATCGCAATTTTGTATCCGAAGAAGAGTGTTGCAAGTGAAATAAACGGTTATTGATCGGGTCAACTTATTTATATTTTACTAGTTGTGTCCTGTTGTGTTGCCAGCGTTAATTTTTTGTTGGAATTATGTTTAGTATCCAAGGAGATTTCACATAAACATTTGCCAAATGAAGTAATTGATAATTTTTTAGAGTGTTAACGAATTTCTGCGGACTCATTTTTCTAAAATGTCGCGCGTCTATGAAAGTCTCGTCAAAATCAGTCGAGCTTCGAAAGTTAACCGGAGCAGATAGAAAGTTTCAATTTTGGTTAAATTGTATTTCTATTAAAATAACGTACCGTCAAAGTGTACCAGTAGTTGTATGAATTTAGAAAAAGAATCATATTAAAATATTATATTTATTTTTATTACGTGAATTCATATTACAAAACGAAGGTATTTGGTAAAAAAGCCTTGATATATAATATCCCAAGTTTACCTACATATCATTGAAAACCGGATAATATTTTATGGAAATGTAAAAACGATTTTATTATTCTCGGAATCAGGTGCGTCTTATTTATTGCGATTGTTGGAACATATCTGTTATATTTTAAAAAGGAATTAATCATTGTGGGAGTCAATATAATATATTTTGATTATATTAAACATTTGTTTATTTGAAACCAGCGGACCCGACAGACATTGTCCTGTACAACCGTTCTAAATATAATTATTTATTACATTTTTAGATCAAATTGTGAATCTAAACCATTCTCGAATACCCTTAAACATAAATATAAAAGTTCATGAAAATCGATCCAGCCGTTTAGGGGGTGTTTAGTGACAAACACCTACAGAGGAATTATATACAGGATGTTAGGGGATCGCTCCCGAAAACGAAGACAGATGATTGTACTTATGACACATTTGATGATGGAATAGAAATCGAGGCTGATTTAAAAAAAAATAAAACATTTTAGTAGCGTTATTTACGCTACATTTACCCCTTTTTAATTAATGTTTTTGATATATGTATCAAACATCAAAACGTTCTAAAATCATTGATAGCTAAGAGTTGAAGAATCATTTTTATCATCAGTTTTAAGCGAAGCAATATCACAATCAGCTGATTAGAAGACAATACCACGAATAGACACGTTTTTTTTTTAATTGCCAACAGAGTTTCTATCAACAAAAAGTTTTTGCTGTTGCATAAACTATTTCTTCCTCACCTCTGTCAGCTATCATTAATTATATGAATCAATTATTAAACTGGTATTATCGCTTCAAATACTGTTTAAATGATTGTCCTTCCATTATTCGTGGAACAATAAGCAATTTGCTCGGCTCAGATAATTTAGATAAATTATTGTTGTGCCGGAGTTTTATTACGGAATGCTGTATTTTTACTGACACCTAACACTGTGCACGTCTTTATTGTATACTAGCTGCGATTAGCGGTTTTACTCGTGTTGATAGCATTTTATTTGTACACTGTAATGATAATGAAATTACGCGCCTTATCAGTGGGTAACTCCTAGTAAAATTCTCGTTAAAATCGGTACAGCCATTACAGAGAGTCGGAATAACAGTCGCTATGGAAGGGCATGCATTTAGTCCTTGTCCAAAAAAAAAAAAAAACGCCGGAACAGACAGACAAACAAAAATTTATAAATTGCCTTATTTGTTATAAGCACCGCTTATACATTATTTTATTATTAACAGACACTCCAAATTATGTTTATATATCTATATATGTAAAGTTATAAAATTGACGCCAACGAAACGTTGTGTCAGTAAATATAATGTTCGTAATATGAGAATTCTCGTTTTGCTTTATTAAATACCGAGTGTAATGTAATATATTTCTCGTAGTCCAATAATTGATTAATTTCAAATATACCGTCTGAGAATTTAGGATCGTTTCTTTCTATACGGTCTTTGACGAAATGATTAATTAAATTCTTTGTGTTTATTCTGAGAAAAATAAGCGTATAAACTCCCTCCACACCCCCAAGATTTCCAAATCGACCGGTCATCTGTGACCTGCATTGACCCCTATTTTTTTTTTTATTTTTAGACAAAAATTTTAATTTCTATTTTTTTATGATACAACATAAAAAAAATACATACAATACCAAATGTTCACCCCTCAATAATCAATCCCTAATTTTAATCGCAAAATATTTAAGTGGCAAAACGAAGTTTGCTGGGTCAGCTAGTCTGTTTATATTTTTTTATGTATAAAGAGAAACGTTATAGGTTTTTCTGTTTGTAGCTTAGGAGGTGCTAAGAAAATTAGCTGATTTTGATGAGATTTTTTGCTCACGTAATCGAAATGGTTCTTAGCTATAATTTTTCATAACTGTCCGAATTTTTAATATTTATATATATATAAATCAGTAGACATTGCTTGTCTGTTTATTTAATAATATGATAGACAATTTAAGTTATTGTTAAAATCGAGGCCGACACTGTTGAGTGTATCAGCTAGTTGTTAATAATATACGGATGAACAGATTTTGATAAAAACTTTCTACAATTCCAGCCTATAGATCAATATATACATTGACCTATTGATATTTAATAAAAACACTAGCTTCTGTCAGCGGCTTCGCTCGTGTTAATGCGATTTTTACAGCTTGAGTTACATTGTTGGACTTTTAGTGAGCATCCCTAATTTTCTTAAATATAATATAGCCTATAGCCTTCCTCGATAAAAGTACTATTAAACACTGAAAGAAATTTTCAAATCTGACCAGCCGTTCTGAGATTAGCGCGTATAAACAAACAAACTCTTCAGCGTTACAATATTAGTAAAGATTCTCATACACCTTACAACAAATTATTATCCCTATTCAAATGTTAAATAAATCACACGCTGGAGTGCTATTAAAATACTACTTATAATAATTGTTTTGTAATAATAATTCAAAAGCATAGATTTAAAACAATACAATAATAAACGTACTATTAGCAATGTAAATAATTAATGAAACACTTCACAGAAGCATACGTAGCCGTGACGTGTCTAGGATACAACTGAGAAACAACGCGGTGACGTCATTTTAACACTAATTCGCTTCTCAGCTAATAATAGTATGGGATTTTATATAACGTGATCGTTAATTAGTTTAACCCTAGCTAGAGGGGGAAGTCCCGTGCCCGTGTGTTTGTGCCGCCTAAGAGACTGAGTTTGATACTCTGTTTGTGGGTAGTCGTTGTTGTAATTTTTGGGAAACTGTTCATGAGAAAGAAAGGAAGGTTTCTTTTTAATGTATTTTTTATAGTCTATACTAATACTAGCTGACCCGGCGAACTTTGCTCCGTCATAGAGAAAATGATGACATGAGCAGTTTTTGAATTTTATTTAAATTCAATTTCTCCTTAGGATATTAAATAGAGTTTTTTTATTCACCATGCTGTTTTACCATTTCCATCAAAGGCATCCAAGAAAATATAAACCAATGGAAATATATAAAAAATACATAGATAAATTGTATCCTATGTCCATCTGATCGTAAGCTACCTCCCCACTAATTTTCAGCCAAATCGGTTCAGCCGTTCTTGAGTTATAAATGGTGAAACTAACACGACTTTCCTTTATAAATATAAGACTATAACAAAGATTTGGGTTTTGTTTGTACCCAATAAGGTCAGAAAGTGCTCATTCGAATTGAAGTTTCTTGAGTGTCGGGTATTCCATTGATCGAGGAAGGCTATAGGCGGTACAGAATCACGTTCTCGCGTAATACATACATAAAATTAAAAAAAAATCTACTATATGACTTCTTGTTGAGGGCTCTGTAGCCTAACGGTTGTGTTATGCAAACGCGATGCCAGAGCACCGGGTTCGAGTCCTGGTCGGAACGCAGTTGCATTTTAAAAATATGTAATTTGTGTTCTGCCTCGGATACGGGCTGGCTGTGGCCGGGCGAGTGTCAAAATCGCAGGTATTTCGAGTATTAAATGTGGTGGAAGGAACTCCTAATAATTTATAAGTTTCGTCCGGGTCACCTACCACCGTTCATAGATGGAAAAGTCGTGAAGTGCTATACGTGTTTCGATTTCAGTCTATGAATTTCCGAATACTCGAAATAAAATTTAAGGTTGGCAACGTGTCTTCTAGATCCACTGGTCTTGGAGGTGTCCATGGCCAACAGGAATCGTTTAACATAAGTGAACTGTATGCTCATCTGCCTATCGTATAGAAAAAAACGTAGATTGTTTTTTTTTTAAATTTATATATTGATATGTATTGGTACAGTATCGCTGGCGTGTTATCAAGAACGTGGTGCGGTTAGTGAAAGATAAGCGATCGCTGTTATCGATATATCGCGTATAGTTACGCATCATCTGTATACGTCTAGGAAGGAAATGTAAAAGCGACTAGTTTTTCCCACGAAATTCTATTTCTGTTTCGTGTGCGAGTGTTGCGCGATCTTTCTAGGAAGTGACCGTGTAGAGAGTAGTACGCTTGAAATTTTCTATTTTCGACTTCACTGTCAATGTCTTAGCTTTTTAACTGTACGCTTATGGAATGTCCTCGATCATGTTCTGTGTTAGCTACCTATTATTTGTTAATAAGAAAATCTTGGTTAATATACTGTAGAAAACGTTTAATACGGATAATATGTATGCTAATATGATGACGCTGAAGAGTGTTTTTTTTTTATTGATGCTGAAAAGCTATACAATTTGGTTTCTTATACTTAACACCAGTAACTGGACAATGAGTTTGAGGAGGAGCCGCTAGAGACGCTATTTGTTACGTTTCGTGCCGGCTTCCTCCTCCTTTTCTTTATTTGGCGTTTACAATGAAAACTTAAAATAGTACTAAAAGTATAGGCTTAGTGTTATTACTACGATTAAGGATAACAATGGTATTGAGAATTACATGCTTTGGCTTACATTATTAATTTTATATGTGAACAATTTGGTTTTTTAATAGACTTAACCTAGAGTCACAGCTGAAGGGGTGTTTGTCTGAACGCGCTTTACTCGGGAACTGTTTGACTGATTTGTAAATTCTGTCAGTGTTGGATAGTACATTTATCGAGGAAGGCTATAGGCTATGTTATATTTAAAAAAAAAATAGGGATCCTTACTGAAAGTCTAATTATGTAACTAGAGGTGTAAAAATCGAAATGAACGCAAGCGAAGCCGCTGGCATAAGCTAGTTGATATAATTAATAAAAAATTTCATCTCGTAGCAAATATAGACAAATATTTTCAAATTTATATTAAACTAGATGACCCGGCCACGCGTCGCTGTAGCAAAGGTTTTTGTTATAATAAATTGTAATTAGTAAGCATTATTAGTATTAATAAAAAGTTTGTACTTTTAACACAGCGCGATCTATTGAAAACCTACTAAATTTAGTCAACAGATATTGTCATCTGTCAGTATCGTTTGGAGCTAAAGGATAATTTT
>JAOSYY010024866.1:0-11350 GCA_025727935.1 Hebomoia glaucippe | reverse complement strand
ACCCCCAATTTTCACCCCTCTACAGTCAACCCCTATTATTATGTGGCAAAACGACGTTTGCGGGGACAGCTAGTATACATATATAAATATAGATTAAATTGAAGTGTCTATGATAACAAATTTTTCCTAAGATGCTGTTTCTTAAGGGGAATCTCCGAAAAAGTTTCAGTGATTTTGACGAATGTTTTACTGATTTAACTTTGTTATTACAATAGTTAAAAATAAAACTATCTATATGTGGTCTGGTTACAGTTTACATTTCAAAGATTTCTAAGAGAATAACTTGATAAAGATATGCATATTAAAAATAATGTTTTATAGTACTATTGTAGCTACCAGCTGTTATTGTACCATGTATACGCGACATTGTGGCATCGTTTTTATGAGCTTAAAGTATCCCACTTCATGTTAGATTGATGATCGACAGGCTGACGACAGAATTTTTATTGATTCTCTTCATTCGATGGGTCGTTTGTGGTCAGTCTATTTAGTGTTGGTTAAGTTCTACATGTTTTAAGTATAAAACCTATAGCACTAGCTGCGATCCTAAAAATCCTGTCGTTTACTTTGCTCCCATCGACGTTTTTCAGACTCTAGAATATATAATATACTTTCGCACAAATAATTTTTATTTTTAAATATCATAGATTAATAGATGAAAGCTGTCATGTTCATTTCAGCATTTATTCTAGTACTTTGTCACGTATTTATCTGTATGTAGTATAATCTTTACAATCTCTGTAGTGAGAGTGTAATAAACTAACTACAATAATATATGTATTATGAATGTTATACATATGTAGTCAAATCATGGCTTAACAATTTGATAACAGATTGTTAGTACCAATGCGAATTTAAACTCTAAATGAGTGAAATAATCGATTACTTTAAAATTTTTATACTTTGGCCATGGTGTTTTTGCAACCGCGATCTCGTGACCTTGCGGGAGTCGAAAATGTCTGAAGGCCGGGGAGGTTTTAGTGGGTATTTCATTCTAGTACTCTGAGTGAGTAAAAAGGAAGTGGAATGTGAGTTCCACAAAATCGGTTTTCGGTATACATAACGCATTTTCTCCTTGTCAAAAAACTGCTTTTATATAATATCGATTTATAATTGAACTCATGGTTGAACCGGTAACGTTTTATTGACATTTTAGTTAAAAGATAGCGTGCGAAAGTAGAAGTTCGCGTGTTGTGATTTGCGTGTTCAGACGAAATATTTAAGCACTTGCCAATTTACCTAATTTTTATTGACTACTGTCTGGAAGCTGCTGAGCTATTTAAATTAAAGATAGGAAAATCTGACATGCAACCTGCTTTTAAAACATTTGATAATAATTTAATTACCATTGGATGTAATAGGATTCTTGCGAAAGCACTCAATTGGTTGTGACCATATAATTACAGGCTTACAAACACGTTTTAGCTTCTCTTCGTCATCAGATCATCCAGTAGATCAGATCATCGTCAAGTTGTTATATAGTTATCTGAAAAATATTTATAGGGATTAGGGACAACAAAATTTGATTTATAAACGTTTCCAGTTTAATCTCATTAAAAGTATAAATATGAATAAAGTAAGTTAAAATTGATTTTTTATAGTTGATTTTATTGTTTATTTGTTAAAAACATAGCTTAATTTGTAACAAATACGAACAACAAAAACAAATTTGTTTATCGAAGTTTGTTTACGTATGATTTTTAGCAGCAAATAAAAGTACTAATTAAGATCATTATACAAAGTATCACAATAATACAAACATGGTATAATTTTGAATAACAAAGTCATTAAGAGTGAACGGAATACTTGAGATGATTTGTTTTATTGCGAGATATGTGAACGTAAATTGGCACTTGATTCACCCAACCCTTAATCGCGGCCATTGATTGAGGGAGCAAAAAGAAAATCTTCCAACTAATTGGTCGGAGCCATCCCGAGATCTTGACAGATATTCTAATTGATGGACAGGGATTCGTTTAGGTTGGTTTTTGTACGACACTCACGGTCAATGGTATAATGAATATTGGTAGTGTTGGGTTTACGGCATTTTTGGGACTTACGATCGGAATTATTGCATTCACAGCTTTTTCTAAACATGTCTATCAGTTCCGGATTAAGTTAGTGCTGGACCTGTAGTAAATTTCAAAGGGTCCTATGCCTCGATTTAATTTCGGTTAGCAGATTTATGAAATTTCGGAGACGGAGGTCCCCTAACGCGGGGGACCCTTAGCATTTGCTTCTCTCGTTACGTGGCTAATCTGCTACAGATGTATATAAAAAAATCATGAATTTATAGAGAGTTCACTATTAGTGATAAATTTCATTTTATGATATGACATTGTTTATTT
This sequence comes from Hebomoia glaucippe, assembly GCA_025727935.1. Taxonomy (NCBI): domain Eukaryota; kingdom Metazoa; phylum Arthropoda; class Insecta; order Lepidoptera; family Pieridae; genus Hebomoia; species Hebomoia glaucippe. The sequence goes on along the minus strand of JAOSYY010024866.1, from coordinate 9,002 downwards.
CAGTGATTCACAAGGAGTAGTATAGGAATTATAAAGATACATAACTGGTATATAATCTTCATTGGTATTGGTATAAAATATATTGTATAATCTTATATGTCTTCAGTAGTGCTCTCGGGCCTATATATACTCTGTGTGACAATTTGTGTCATAGTAATTCCGTTCTAATATTCTAATATGCGAATTCACGTTTAGTTTTAATTTCCGGCCGTGACAACACAACAAGCAACGCCACCAATTCTTAGCTAATTTAACATTATTATAAGCCGCATATGTCGAAATATAAATAAATCAATAAATCTTTTATCTAACCGTCTGTCTGTTTCGGTTAATCACCGAAATGGGAGGCGGATTTTGATTAGACTTCGTCTGGTCTATGCTAGTCACTTAGGATTTTATTATCATCAGTGCACAAAAAATCTTAGTGAAACCGCGGCGTGCTAGTAGTTTCGTTCATAAATTGGGGTCAAATTTTTCACAGTGTATTTCCCTCACCTGACCTATAATGTTGCTGACTGTTGTATTGATCGAAAGGTGAGTCAGTGATCGATTTTTGTATCAAATTTCCTGCTTCATTAGTCAGCGTGGTTTAGGCATACAAACGCGTATAACATCTTAATACAATATAATAATTAATGAAGTAATTACGTCTCTATTGTGATAGAACTAAATTAATGATATGTCTGTGTTAATTGTGTCAGTAAAGCTCATTAAAAGCTTCCTCGCCAAAGGGCTATGTAGAATGACTGCTTTGAATAGAGTGTATTTGGAATAGATAGCTTTTACGTGAATAGGTGTCGTACATTTATGAAATTAGGAGCTTTAATAGGTTTAATAGAGCTGATCTTAAAACAAATGAAGACTTGAAATGGGACAAATACAAGCTTTATTACTATACGACTAGCTATCCACCGCGACGTCGTCTGCGTTGACATTATAATTAAGTATATTTTTCATATTTCTCATCTATAGACAAGGTTAGAGTCTCTTAATAGTAGGTTAAAGTTCAATCTGTAAGCATTCAAGGTGTCCTGTCGGTATTTTTTAATCTTATTTCCAACATTCGGCAATTCGTAGACTGAAGTCGGAACGCACAGCATTACAGTACTTCACAACTTTTCTATCTATGAAGGATGGTACATTACCCGGACGTACCACATTAGAAATTCTTCCCACCCATTTTATACTTAAAATGCATTTGCTTTTATATTGTTGGTATATATTAGATTATTTTATAACATTTATTAATTTACGCTTATTATTTGTACAAAATAATATTGATTATATAGCCACTAATATTTAATAAGGATAGAAAAATAATTATTGTACTACGGATAATATCGCTAAGGTGAGTCGATATTTCAAAGAATATTATTATACCGGATAGAAGCGATTCAGTGATTGGAAATCATTGCATTTTTCACACGAATGAAGCCGCGGTCAAATTCTAGGAGTGTATTTAGGTGACATTCCTATTTATTTCATTTGGTGGAATCTAATAAATAGGTACAAAGTTATTACTTCGTATTTGTTAGATTAAAAAACGTTCTTTAGTACGCGGCCAGAAATATTTCAATGAATGTTTAAAATATTATCTCAAAGATTCATCAAAGATTTGTTTAAAATTATGTCGGATTAGAAAAACTATTTTCTTTAAATAATACAAACATCACTACCCAAGTTTAACATTACAGTGATGTATTAACAATATTTAAATTTATTAGTGTTTTAAAAATGGAATTATACGATGTAAAATAACGCGCTAGTCTCAGGAGCCACTGGTCCGATATGGAAAAAATTATCAGTGTTGGATTATTCATCGAGAAAGGCTAACTATATTATATTTTCAAAAAAATTAGAAATCCTTACTAAAAGCCCAATAATGTAACCCAAAGTGTAAAAATTGAAAGGATTTCGAGCGAAGCTACTGGCAGAAACTAGTCTACGATATAGCTGGATCGATTTGTACACGTAAAGCTCTGGAAGATAACAAATATTATAAGAATTAACTCAAACTACTGTTATTTTATTATCGTCAATATATTTACGTAAGAAGGATACGGGTGTAACCGCGGCTTACATTTATAAGTACATATAAAACAAAGTCGTATTACATTTTGGATTATTAAAGAACTCCACAATCTTGTGTCGTAAAACGTCTGTCAGGCAATATTTCTTAAATAAATAAACTCTATACATACGAAGTCTGGGGATGCTAGTTCGTACTTGTCAATTTTAACGAATAATTAAAACGCGAGTTTGGTTAGCAACATTTAAATATCCGTATTCCTTTAAATAAACACTTTGATAGCCCTTAACACTGGTTTTCAATGATTTCGCGGTGAGATTCTAAGTATGTTGGCACTTGGCACAGAGTCAATTCCTCGGCAACGCGGCGAGCGCAGACAAGGTCGTGGTTACACAGATTCAATTTATTTCTCTCACCAAAGTTTGTATGTGGTTTTTTATTGACTAAACAATGGGGTCGTCTCAAGGTTATATACGTATTTAACGATCGCTATCCTGAGCTAAGAAATACTGTGTATAACATATGTTTTTAATTTTTAGTGAAAACTTAATATCAAAGTTATATGTAAATGATGATATTTCGATTGCTCGACATACATTTGTAATAAATAGTCATGTTTCTCTATAAAAATCTCAAAGTTTTAGAAGGCAAAAGTAATGTAAGCGGAACCGCGAGGTGGCGCTAGTCTGTTTATCTACTACACTGCAGGAAACTTTTATAAACGATACTTTTCATATTAAAGGCTCTCGATGTAGTCATCGTTTGAAAATGACGTGTGCATTTTTGCGGGAAAGAAGTCAAAACGAAATCTATACTCAAAATATGATTATTAGGTTCTATTTACTACAGTATAAAATATGTATGTTGTAGGAGCCATATGTCTCCTAGAACAAAACGATCGTATAAGAAGCAAAGCCATACTCAAATATTTAATTATATTAATCTTCAAATGTACAACTGTTTATTTGGTATTGAATACTTGTTTTTGAAATATTAAAACTCCTCTGCATTCTATGTAATGCAAAGTCTATATGAATGAGTCAGTACGGATGTTGACACGCAGATGAAAATTGAAAATACACTATTAAGCTCACTTTATGTCAGATTTAGATGCGTTCAGTCTGAATCCGACTCGCGCGGCGTATGCGCAGCCGCGAAGTGTGTTCATACAAGTTTGTGATATTAATTTTTAAGGTCACTGTGATGTGTTAGAAGGATCTATAAAGTTACTTCTTTATATATTCGGCATGGTAGCTTACCTTATCCGTGAAGTATACAATTAAAATGGGCTTAGCAATTATAATTAAAAATGATATCTTTAACCCAATTCTCTTAAACGATGTATTTTATTGGCATTTTTATATAAAATAAATAATGAAGTTAGTGTAATTAAATCGTTTTGGGTTAAAAACAGTTGAAGAGGCCCGTTGATGGTCGGTAGAGTCAAATAGCGTAAAACTCAAGTACAGATTGTAGAGATAATCTGGAAAAAAAATTATTTGCTTGTTGCAGGCTTTAAAGAGCATAGAGTTTTAGGCCTTTAAAATGACGTACATGTGATGCTTTCGGGTGAACAGTTGTAATAAATAAAATATGGGCTGTGTCTAGACAGACACACTACAAGGTTATACGAGGACCTTTTTACCAACGCTAAAAAGTGTGAAAATATAACATTTTATTTCTACTAATAAATGTTAAATATATCTAAATACTATGTGTTAATGATTTTTTTTACATTAAAATATTCATATCTGATTGTATAAAAATTCATCTATTTATATCGTTGTATACTAATATTTATAATATCTACTGTATCGTGATGTCGCTATCCGTAAGTGAAAACCGTTTTAAAATCAGTCCAGCTGTTTCGGAGATTACCAATAACAGCTCGTACAGCCAAAAATAATGTACAATTAGAAACAAGAATCCAGACAGACACTTCAATTTTATTTAAACGTACAAAAATGCAATGTTAATATTTCACATGGCAAATTATTTTGTACAAAAGTCAGGGCAAATGGCGTACATAATGCTCGAGTAAGGAAACAATAGGTCAGGTTCTAAGTGTCTGTGTGACGTATTTACAAACACATGACATGAATATCATAACATTCTTCACGCTGCTTGAGTGACGTCCTTTGTTCGGATTTCATTATGTTCTATGTAATACGGATATAAAGGGTAGCACCTAAAACTGACAGGATAATCAGAAATATATTAAACTTATAATGTTACATTCAAATTTCTTGTGTTGTCTAAACACGACTGAAGTGAAAGATTTTGTAATCGACCTTCCAAAAGTAGATCTATCATAAATAAAGGAAAACTTTTCTACTGATAAACACGTTAGTGCCTATAGTAAATAAGTTTTTATTACAACAACACGTCTAGTATATATATTCTATATGTTATAAATTGTTTATGTAGCGATTAATATAAGTTAACTGTCAAAGACAGGTCACAGGTGTTATAATCGGATATAAAAAGAGTATGTTTGTGCTACAGTTGTTTCGAAATTAATGAACTGATTTTGATACTTAAAGATACGTAGTTAGTCGTTAGCCGGAAATGCACATGAATATCCGTTTATATTTTAATTTCTCGTGTGCTCAAAATAATATATACCGTCAGCTTACCAACAAACTTTATTAAGTGTTAAAACGTATTTTGGAGTAAATGTATTTATAAATTAAAGAAAATGACTGCATTTTTCACGAGAATTTTCTTTAGAAGTAGGTTAGCGAAAGAACGAGGAAAGGGAGCATGATTAGTGCCGATATCCTATTGCTAGGGCTGGAATGCAATTACTTATGGACTGAGGCGGCCAACGACATTGCATCGTAGTTTTGTTACATGACATTTACCATTTGACTTATTGTGTCTGCTTAGATATCTATTTATAGGTTAGCTCCACTCTCAGGCATTAAATCTTCAGTATCCTGACAAATATTATGAATGTGAAAGAGTTTGTTTCGCTTTCACCCTTAAAACGGTTAGTAAATTAATGAAATTTGGTATTGAGATAGATGGGACAGCGGGGACGGTTATAGGCCACCTGTTTTTGCTGAAAACTATAAACATCGTATGTAACTTTTTGTTATCTCGTTTGATTTGATTGATATTGCAGAAATATTATTTAGAGCAAATGATTGAAACCTGCATAATTGTTTTTAAGAAACAGTTCTGTTTTTTAAACAAAGTATTAATAGAAATTGGATTTTGGAATACAGATAATAGAAAGAAAAAGGTTATAATGTTTCTTATTTTGCTAAAGGAAGCGTTTATTGAGAATAATAATTATCTGTAGGTATATATATGAAATACGTTATATTCATAGAAAATTCTTCTAAAATTAATCTCATTTATAAGAATTATTTAAATTACGACTATCTAATTGGAAATTATTATTATTAATTCGTAGTGAACGTAAAGTCAATTCAGTAACTGATGTGCGATATTTTCTGTCTGTACTTGGCATCGACTTTTATTTGTTGTGTCTGCGAATTTATTTAAGGCGCTAACAGCCGACGCCATCTACGTCTCCTGTAAGGAATCTTGTTGGTGTCTTACTTTGTAATAACTATTAACCAGTTAAATTTGTAATATATTAGTGCACGATTGTTCTGAGACTGAGTTATCTGCCAGAGCTTTGTTCGGGTAGACACAAAACTCACTCGTTAAGTGAATCATAAATATTCTTAGAATACAACATAATAATCGGTCCAGCCGTTTTGAATGTAATAGACTGGATTTTTCTAAGTAGTTTTTAATACGAAAAGTTTAAATGTTGAATTTGTGTTGTTTATAATTTAAAAAAATAGTCACAGTATTAGGTTACATATCAAGTAATCGTTTTGAAAACATATGTTTAATACAGAAATATTGTATTACATATCGCTGTGAGTTGTTCAATGTTTTGACGTAACGGCGAGAACAGAAGGGTAGGTGTAGAGTTATGACAAGGGTACTGTCTGACTTCTCGTGCTAATTATTCAAACACACTCGTTAGATAATATTATCTATATCTATTATCGTGTTTTAGAAAAATATTAATTGCTTCGATCACATGCAGTAAAAATAACGAAATAAATTACATGAATGAATAAGAAAGATTCGTAAAAAGATATTAAGTTGTTAGTAACGAAATAACGATTTGAATATATATAGTTTTTATTTTGGAATGTGTTATTATGGATAAGAGCGGCTTGTAAATTTATGCTGGAAGTCGGTATTGAAACATGTAAAAATTAAGTTGCTATTTTTATATCAAAATATTTTATAAGATAAAAGTATGCGGCCTACGCATAAAAGAAAAAAAATTATAACTTTTTTGATTATCTGTTGCGGCTATCAATTACTACAGCTGGACCGATTTTGAAGGGATATTCATTGTCAGGTCGTTAATGTTATAAACAGTTAGGGACTTTAATGTTATCATCATAATCGCCTTCATTACTGACTCTACAATTAACTAATAACTTAAAAACATGACCACCGGCCACCTTTAGGTGATAAATACAATTTTATTAGTATTATACAGCTAATTTCATTAAAGCGTAACATTATATATCCTTTCAACGCCCACTTTTTTTATCAGAACACGATTAAAAATGGAGTGTGGCCATTTGTTCAACGGTTTGAGGTGGAGTGCGCACTCTTTCTCATCGTCTGACTCTAAAACACCGTCCATCACCATCCAAGACTGTCCTGATGAACAAAGTGTAGTGAACGATAATTACTTAATAACATATCCATCTGACGAAAGTGACGTGTCTATGAAAAGTCATAGAAACAGCTTCGACGACACTAAATTTAATTATTACGTGAATCCTATAACCGGCGAAGTGAAGGAAGAAGAAATAATGAGGGAGATGGAAAACTTAGAGGATTATAAGTTGTGTGGAGCCGTTAACGACTTCGATATCTCCTTGGAGACGGGGGAAGCCGTACCTATTGTTTACTTATCGACTTCAAGAGCTGCGAAATTGCAGCGGTCTTTAAGATTGGCTGGACTTAAGAAGGTGAGGTTTAAAGTATTAAAGTAGAAAAATCGAGTTAGGCTCTCGTTTATTTTTTGTGTAAGTAAATTACCTTATACAGGTAACGCAACTGATGGATATATTTTAAAATTTTATTTGAATATATTCGTTAGTATGCTTACGACTAATTAATAAATATATTATTTAGGTCTTTTAGCCATTAATTAATTAACTAACTGATATTTTTTGAGTATTTTTACTAGTCTAGTTTTGGCATTCTTACAATTGATATTGTAAGATAGTTTTTTCTATAGATCTTAGGATATTGGTACCATAGTTTGTTAATAATCTATGTAAATCTAGATAGTTTTTTTTTGACGAATGAGGGACTGCACTACGCATACCGCTAGCCGGTTATGCAGCGCCATCCTTAGATATTTTGGTTTACGACCCATAGAGACTTTCAGAGTGCTAGGAGGGAATGTCCAGTAATACCTTACCAGATTTTCAATCTTTCCACCGTCCGCAGGGCCACGGGATCGCGATTACAACAAAAACTACCGTGATACTGGTGGTTTTTTGCCATTTATCAAACTGAGAGAGAGAGAGAGAGAGAGAGATTGCTCATACTCATCTCTCTCTCTCTCGTAGCCCCGTATCTCCTCCTCTTGGGCCCGGCCGAATTTATGGAGTTGTGCATTTGTTAAATAAACACTACTTTATAAAATCTTGAAGATTGTTCGTTTGTCTGTTTGCTAGAGCAATATCTAATATATACATTACTTTTCATAAAAAAGCGTGGTATAACTAAAAAAAAGTAATTATACAATGTATTTTTAGTCATATATAAAGCGTAATTACTTTAAAAGCCGTATTATTACAACAAGTCTAATAAATATAAAAGTTCGTAGTCCTTCGCAAGTAATTATAGTAAAGAGTCACAAAATAGTCCTGAGCCCGAAGTGAAGTCATAACGAGACTCGACAATTTGCAGGAAAAGCTTACACAAACTTTTCATGAAACAATGTACGTCAGAATATTGTACCAACATTATTTGCAGGCATGGAAAAACTATACAACGTTGTTTTATGAGAACTGTTAATTTATTAACGCGTATTAATAAGGCGGAGAGAATTTTATAAAATATTTACAACGTACATATTATTTTTTCAATGCAATGCTGTTTACTTACTTTAATTAATTAAACGTTTATTATGAAAACGATGAATGTTTAATTATTTGATAGCTTTATATACTACAAAATTATCTTAACACTTTTATTTTGTTCACGATGATTTATAAAAATATAGAATATAATATATGATAAATAATAATACTAGTCACCTGTAGACTATACATTAGACACTGTATAATTATCCTACCTATGTCTGTCTCTACTTACAAAATAATCTCACGTTTTTTAAGGTTACGGACGTTTTTTGCCGGCTATGGCACCCCACCGCAACGCCCCATAAGGAACTTCGTTCCAAAAACCGTAAACAAAAATTAGTCAATCCATTTACGAGCTATAATCCCCTATACACAAATGCATTCATATAAGGACAGACAGACACGTTGAATTTATAAAACCCCTCATTTTGCCGTGATTAAACTCCCTTAGTATCTGAAAATTTTATATGGCAAAGTTCATAGAAGCTTCATAAATTTTGATGAATGTCCGAACAAATTTGTGGGTCAAAGCTGTTCTGGCTAAATACTATTTAAATTTTTATTTCAAAATCGGTTAACTAAACTTAAAAGGTTAACTAGATGTTGGTGGTATCTCAGCTAATGTTATTTTCACCTATTCAATTAACGAAACTTTACGAGATTTATATCATATTTAGTGAAATTAGAAATTTAATGGGTCTATGTCAATTCTTAGACCAGGCAGGAATCGATGAAATCTAAATTTTCATAAGTGTTTTAACTAATACTTTCTGGGATAAGACTTCGGAGGACATACATTAATAAATATGTTTTTTATTAATTAT
>JAOSYY010024864.1:0-11376 GCA_025727935.1 Hebomoia glaucippe | reverse complement strand
TGACAGGAAGAGGGTGAAATTTGAATTACTAAATTTGCCGCAGAATAAATAAAACAAACGGGGTGAGCTAAATAAAAAAAAAAAAACGTTTAAAAACAATTTATCATGGTCAATAAAATTATTTTGAAAGAATATTTATACTAAAATGAGAAAAAATGAACACATTCGTTCGGTGTAAATTCCAACGTAAGTTGACGTTAGATGTATATGATGACTCATAATGAATAGAGTTCATCCTAGACTGATCATTCATCGGTTGCACGCGACCATAAACGTGCATTTTAAATTATATCTTTTATACATATAATAAAAACGAATACTATAGACACTTAGTAGTTGATGGCATAACCGACATGAATGCGAGCGAAGTCTGGCAAAACATTAGTCTATAACATCTTTATTAAATATTTTCCAAGTTTAAGAGTTAATATTAAGTTTCTATAAAAAAGAGAACTTTATCAAGAGTGTGAAAAAAAGTAGTAAAGGTAGATGTCATATTTTATTTTATCATTATATATTATTATAAATACTTATATTCCAATATTTGTTGAATTTGCGTAAAGTCCTTGCTCAACTCTGCTACCAAAATCCGTATGTATACTTTTAAATAAAGCCACTGCTCTTTCTTGAAGAAATCTTGCAGCTAGTTTTAAACTTTGCAAAATGTTTTCAATCAATCTTTTTCTTTCATCGTCGGATATTTCATATAAGTAATAATCTCTTACTTGATCCATGTTTCCCGAATCCGATTCAAATATTTGCCATACTTCTTCAGTAAGAGAATCCTGCACAGCATATGGTCCATTAAATGAATTAGGAAAATAATCAGGACTACCTCCTCCATTACCTTTAACTGGGGGACGACCGTCGCGATTATATGTTAAAGGTTTAGTATTAAACGGACAATTTACATTAATTTTGTTGAAATTTGGTCCTAAACGATAGTATAGAGTGTCTCGATAAGACAAACAACGTGCCTCGTAAAGTTTACCGAGAGCAGTAGGTACCCCCGGAACTAGGTGTGATGGATTAAATGCTAACTGTTCAATTTCGGCAAAATAGTTTTCAGCATTTCTGTTCAATACTATTTGGCCCACTTCATGTAACGGATACTTGTTTAATGGTAGAATTCTAGTAGCATCAGAAACATCGAAGTCCGCGTTCTTGACATCATCTAAAGATAATATCTGCATAGCGAAAGTCCATGATGGAAATTCACCATTCAAAATGGCTTTATAAAGATTACGTTTATTGTAATTCGGATCATCTCCATTTATTCTTCGTGCTTCCTCTGAACTCAAAGTTTTTTCACCCGCATTAGGAACGAAATGGAATCTTACAAAATGAATTTCGCCGGCTTCATTAACTACTTGAAAAGTATGAATACCAAATCCCGGCATATGCGGATATCCATCAGGAATACCTCGATCGCTAAATACTCTTATAAAGTTGTTCCAACTTTCTGGACGTAGAGTCAAAAAGTCCCACCTCATATTGGCATCTTCTGGCAGGTCAGTGGCCGGATTCCTTTTCATGGAACGAACAAATGTTGTGAAGAATAAAGGATCTCTTAAAACAAATGCTGGCATATTTAATCCGACTATATCGAAGTTTCCTTGTTCAGTGTAGAATTTTACAGCAAAGCCTCTTCCGTCTCGAAGAATATCACTCGCTGATCTTTCAGCCGCTATTGGGGAGAATCTTATGGCAATTGGTGTTTTCTTTCCAATTTCACTTAGGAATTTTGCTTTACATATATGTGTTATATTATGAGTCACTTGGAAGTAACCAAATGCTCCTGCGCCGTTTGCATGTACAACACGTTCTGGTATACGTTCGCGGGAGAAATGAGTTAATGAATCCATAAAATATTCATTTAATATCAATCTACTATTCAATGTACTCCTTGCAAATCTGTTTTCAACTGGAGCTCCATTGCTGACTGTCATGATGCCAATGGGAACCTTTAAAAATCAAGGTTTTAAATTAATACGATTTAATAAAAAATATAATTTTCATGTTAGATATGTATGTATAATTTTATAATCAACAGAATTATAATTTAAACACTGATTTATTAAAAAATAGAGGTACCCCACGGCTCCACCCGTATCAATTTTATATTTTTATTATTTTGGAGTCAGATGATAAATAAATTAATGTAACTGAAGTTATGCCTTATGGTATAAGCTACCTGCCAGAGAAATTCCCAAGTCGGTCGACCGGTTTTCAAGATAATCCGAAACAAACAGACAGAGAGCGTTTATATTCCAATTTGTTTTAGTTTATTTTAATTATCTTTTGAATGACACATCCAATTCCAATAATTTAAATGGTAATATACTAACAGAGGCTTTTTTAAAGATACATTTGTTTTTAGTAAAAATAATACCTAGATAAAAATGTTGCCTAAATTCTGAGTATTCTTTAAACTCTTTACAATAATATAGTACAGATGAAACAAGTTAGTTAATTACTTATTCGTTAGTTGGTTCAGCATGTAAAAATGATGAATACCGATATCCTCACCATTTAATTTTACCTATATTTTGATTAACACACGAATAAGTTATTGAGGCAAATCATAAGTTTTATAAGTATGTAATTAATTATTTTTTGTATCATGAATCACTTGCGCATCCCGGATTACATGGTAACTTTTATAGGGTCTGTCAAGAAACTCTATATAGAAATTATTATTTGCCTAGTACTCTTCATATTTATATAAAATTTATTACATACTAGCTTCTACCAGTGGCTTCGCTCGCGTTCATTTCGATTTTTACACCTTGGGTTACCTTATTGCACTTTTAGTAAGGATCCCTAATTTTTTGGCAGTCTATAGACTTCTTCAAGAAAAGTACTATGCAACACTAAAAGAATTTTTCAAATTGAACCAGCGGTTCCTGAGATTAGCGGGTTCAAACAAACAAACTCTTGAGGTTTATAATGTTATAGTTTAAATTTATGTTATTAGACAGATTTACCGAATTATTGTACTCTTCGTATTTATGTTAAAATGTTTGATATTTTATTCACTTTTAATATGTACATATAATTTCCTAAAGATTAAATAATTTTAAATATACATATAGGTAAACTGGAAAAACATCAAATCTATTCTTATTGCGTTAGAGTTTCAGATAAGGAAAGGCATACTAATGTGGTCATAGCACCGTTATAATCCGTTATTTTATGACTAAACAAAGACACACAGAAGCTAGAAAATAGGAATACAAAATTAAACCTCACCTTTGTTTTCTCTTTAAATGCCAATAATTGTTGTGAAGGATCATCATAAACTGCTGTCACTACGATTGGTATCAAAAATATAAATAATCTCAACATACTCTTGTGTTTTTCCAATATTCACAGTTTATCCACTGACACTTGCTTTTATATCGAGCACTAACGGCAAATGAAACTCACTAGCGCGAAATAGGTAGCTATGATATAAATACAGTTTACGACAATATAAAATAATGTTGCGAAATATTACGTTGACTTAAGTATAATTAAATTTTTTTACTAGCAAACAGTGACTAGCTAACGAGCAGTCGACTCCACCTAAAATGAAGCAGCAGTAATTAAACTTTTAAATTAATTAGTTTTATTCTTTTAACGTTGTTAGTGGTCGACCTTTTTGTGATCAGCAAATTGATGATATTTAGAATAAATGATATTTAGAATTGTGAATATTTTTTAAGAAATCTAAAATTTTATATACAACGTAAGATAGAAACATTTTTCCCTTAAAAATTTAAGAAAGGAATTGTTTTTTAAACTATAGATAAATATCTTTATTTTAATAAACAAAGATTAGTTCTTATATTACACTATTACTAAAATTGTTACATTATTACAACTAAACTAACTTGTTTTCAAATTTATTGAAAGTGTTTTGCATAAATTATTATAGGAAGTTTATTCTTAATTATAATTTTTATTCGCTGCGCAAATAAAAGGTAATGATATAGATATCAGTGTTATCGTATCTCGTAAGCGAATGGGATGATTTTATGTTTTATTTGTCAAAACTAACTTTATTGATGTATATATTAAATATACGGTATGAAAATCTGTTTAGGCGTTTGATGACTTTTCGTGGAATTTACTAAACATCTTAAACAGGCGTTATGTGTGTATGTCTATACAAATATTATTAATTAATGTATATACTTGGTATATTGCAGTGAGTCAATAACACCATATTCTAATGTTACTTCTTTGAGAGTCAAACTAATATAAGCGCTGAAAAAGATATCGTAATTTTTACGATCAGAGTTACGGGAAGATTTTAGTCTTAATATCAGAACTAAATTAAACAAATAAGACAAGAAATATACAAGTAAAACTTAAACAAATTTATTCCAACTTTCAGGTAATCGACCTTCGAAACGAGTTTTACAACAAGAATTGGAGATATTATTTAATTTATTAATTCTGATACATTAATAAGAAAAGAAATATTTTTTTGATCGGGTCGTTGATCTTGCATTTGCAATCAGTTTAGCAGTATAATCTAATAGTAACTATTCCTTGCTTTAAACAGGGAACTGGCATCTTCTATTGAATGGTGTCTAATATTGTATTTAATAATTTTTATAAGTATGTTATTGGAACGTCTCATAATTTCAGTTATTAAGAACGGATTGGAAAAATAACTGAATTTCGACCGGGTCACAAAACCACCGTATTACATAAAAAAGTTATGAAGTACAATGATACGATACGAGTCTCATGTTCATTCTATAAATGTCCAAATACTTGAAAAGAAAAAAAATTTACAGTATATCGTTGAATCATTATAAAACATGGCATAACTACAGTTAACGAATAAAAATCAATTAACAAGTGAGCGATACCTATATTCATAAATAGATGTTTTTATGTTCTGCGGCTTACTCAGAAATCTGTACCTAACTGAGGATTTAGTATTTGTAGTTATTCATTGTAGACATCTTCTGGCAATTGTGTAAAAATGGCGTAGATAACGTCTTCCATTAACTAATTCTCAGAAACGAAGTTTTGAGAACCTTTGTTTTTTCATTTGTCAGTTTTCAGATCCACATGATAAAGTTCTAACTTATAAAAAGTTATAAGTAGCTATGGTAAAATTAATTTTACAACATTAATGATTCTTTTTATAGTTTAAAACGTGTTATTAGAGAATACGATCATAGTTGATTTTTTCCTTTCTTTATTTTCGGCATAAATTTACGTTCTGAACAAAGTGTCGCAAATTTTATGAAAGGGGCTAAAGTTTTCAAATTATTCTTTTATATTAAAAATTGATTATTATTTATACATAAAATATATGCATTATAATACTTAGGTATAGCAAAGGATCAATTGAAAGACATTTTTGAATGATATTTTTATTAAAATGATTAATAAATAATTAATCAATTAGTTTCAACAGTATTATCCGAATGAAGACAGCACCTATAATAAAAATCTAAGTTCAGATGAAATACCTATCTCATTTTCCTTTAAAGAAATTAATCGGTGAGATCTAATAAGATTAAAGTTATATAATTTTCATTGAATTCTAAGAGAATAATTTCTAATCTAATGATAATTTAATACGGTACAAGTATTTTTGTCTCTGCATTTCTTCAAGCAAATCTTTAAAAATCTGATGTTTCACTAAATCTATAAGACATAGGCAAATAAAAATTATTGATTAATATTAAAGTCAGTACGAGACACTTATATATATTCCTTAAAAGTGATATTCAATTATTGTTGTGTTCAAAAAAAGACCTTCTTTAACTCTTCTACCAAAGTCTGGATGAAAATTCTTAAATAAATGGATTGTTCTTTCTTGAAGAAATTTGGCTGTTGATCTTAAACTAGTTAAAATATTTTCTATCAATCTATTTCTTTCAGCAGGTGTCAATGTATATAAATATAAATCCCTTATTTGATCCCCATTATTAGGTTCTGTTTCAATTACTTGCAACAAGTCACTATCTTTGAAGTCTACATAAGGAACTGGTCCATTAAATGTATTAGGATAATAATTAGGAATATCTTTTTCGTTATCTTTTACTGGAGGATGACCATCACGATTATATGTTAAAGGTTTATGATTAAATGGACAAATTACAGCAATTTTATTGAAGTTAGGACCCAAATGATAATATAAAGCATCTCTATAAGATAAAAGACGTGCCTCAAACCAACCCCACCCAAAATTCCAGGAACTAGATTTTATGGATTATAAGCCAATTGTGCGATTTCAGAAAAATAATTTTCAGCGTTCCTATTTAAAACTATCTGGCCCACTGCATATAAGGGATATTTTTCCAAAGGAAGAATTCTTGTAATATCAAAAATATCGAATTCTGCGGTATTAACATCTTTTAAAGATAATATCTGCATAGCAAACGTCCACGAGGGAAACACATCATTCAAATTCGCTTTATATAGCTTACGTTTATTGTAATTCGGATCGTCTCTATTTATTCTCCTAGCCTCCTCTGATCTCAAAGTTTTTTCATCAGCATTAGGAACGAAATGAAATCCTAAAAATGAATTTCACCGGCTTTATTTACTACTTGAAAACCCGGCATGTGCGGATATCCAT
The DNA here is from genome assembly GCA_025727935.1 of Hebomoia glaucippe. Classification (NCBI taxonomy): domain Eukaryota; kingdom Metazoa; phylum Arthropoda; class Insecta; order Lepidoptera; family Pieridae; genus Hebomoia; species Hebomoia glaucippe. Next base: position 4,784 of record JAOSYY010024864.1, on the reverse strand, counting down.
CAGGACTACCTCGATCGCTAAAGACTCTTATAAATTGATTCCAACTTTCTGGATAAAGAGTCAACGTCCCACCTCATATTGGCATCTTCTGGCAGGTCAGTGGCCGGATTCCTTTTCATGGAACGAACAAATGCAGTGAAGAATAGAGGATCTCTTAAAACAAATACTGGCATATTTAATCAGACTATATCAAAGTTTCCTTCTTCAGTGTAGAATTTTACAGCAAAGCCTCTTCCATCTCGAAGAATATCACTAGCTGACCTTTCAGCCACTATTGGGCAGAATCTGACGACAATTGGTATTTTCTTTCCTATTACACTAAACAATTTTGCTTTACATATATGTTATATTATGAGGAACTTGGACGTAACCAAATGCTCTTGCACAGTTTGCATGTATAACACGTTCTGGTATACGTTCGCGGGAGAAATGAGTTAAGGAATCCATAAAAATTTCATTCAATATTAATCTTCTATTCTATGTACTTTTTGCAAATCTGTTTTCAACTGGAGCGCCATTGCTTATAGTCATGATGCCAATGGGCACCTATTAAATAAACAGATTTATGGAATAAATACATTTTAAAGCAAGTGCTTTGCATAGGTTTTGGTATAAATTATAATAATTACTTATAATCTGCAATAACCAAGAGACCTTGCTGGGAAGTATTATTGAATGAAAATATATTTTGTTACAAAAATTGCATAGCAAACGCAAGTTTATGTAAGTCATTTTCAAGTTGTTAATATTATACTTAAATTACTATTTAAATGCGATTTAAATCATTAATATAAGTGATATTGTTTTTCCAAATGTTTATTCGCTCGTTAACGAACTACTAGCAATATATTTTTGTTGCAATATAACTTATACGAGCATAATGTGAGAATAAAATATTTAAAAAAGTATTTAACAAAAGTAATAGTTATTTCTGAACGTAACAGGAGTAAATAATTAATAATTGATTTCTGCTGAAATAAATATATCAGATACACTAGATCCCATGGACATCTGTATTGGCGTTTCCACCGTAACGAAAACTGAGTTATAATATCAGCTACTGACGACACCCCTATTTTTCGCACGTTTTTTGATATAAACAATTTGTATTGTTGCAGGTATTAGCTGTATTTATAAAATAATCTAACTAAACTTCAAAATTACAAAATTGGAACCTGATGGGTTATAAATTATAATTAAACATTTGAAGTTATAAATTACGATTACGAAATTTATCCTTACCGTTGTTTTCTCTTTAAATTCCAATAATTGATCTGAAGGCTCATTATACTGTGCTATCACCACTATAGGAATGAAAAGTATTGTTAAACAAAACATAATTTTTATTTGAATTCCCAACTGTCTCTGACTAAACCAGGCTTTCATGTCACCTACCTGTGTCAAACTAAACTCACAACTAAGGGCATGCAAATTTTTCAAATATGAATAGATTTTATAGATTTTAACAGTGAAATATCATGTAAATTTATGCGTAGAGTAATTAACTGTCAGAATGCAGAAGAGGTAGGGCACTTGACACGGATATAAATAATTAACGTTATATATACCTCTTGCATTACATAAATTAAAAAACGAAGGGGAACTTCGCAGGGGATCTTAAGTAATCAATTTAACTCGAGTAATTTCGCATATCTATAGAAACGTTAGTAGTGTCTTAATAATCCAGTAGAGTTTGTGGAATTCCAGAGTCACTATATGTTATGTCATTTAAGTATAAGTATAAGCTTTCTACTTATCAGATAATAGATTATACTTAGGTACATATTATTATTACCATAATAGTTTTTCGCTTTTTAGTTTTCAATTCAGGATTTTCATATACGTAGTAGGGTTTTAGTTTTAACTAATTGTACAAATCTAATTCACTCATTTTCAAACATGAAGAAATTTATTCACATTGTAAGGCATAATCGAAATATTGTATAGCTGGCTTGTTGTAGCTATGTACAATTAACGATGCAGTAATAATCTACACACGCTAATGCAGTGAAACATTTCAGTTGAGAAAAAAGACCCTGGCCACGTTATATGACACAATTGAAGGTTAGGCACTTTCTTTATCCGCGAAAATCTAGATACCTACATATTGTCACGACTTTTTATCGGAATGGGTTTGCAAGTTATATTTTATTCAAATATCTTTTCCAAATCTTGTGTCTATCGGTCATTGAAATGCATTTCTGGACGTTTTGACATTGGGCGAGTTGCACAATCCTACGTCAGTAATCGTCAAATAAAATATAAAAGAACTGTATATATATTATTAAAACATTCCAATTAATAAACCTTCAACACAAGAAATAATACAAAAATTTGCATTGCGTGTAATTACATTGATTTTAAATGTATAATCTTTTTATTTAACTTTTACAAAATGTATATTATATCTTTATTTGTACCTTGTAATAATATCCATCGTCAATAAATTGATGACTAAGGCTAACACTTATATTGTATAGGATATAAATAAATAAATTAAAACAATATGAAGTTGCTTTTCAGAGTAAAAAAAGCAAATAATATCTACATAATTAAAAAAAGAACTAACATTCGAACATTAAATCTTTTAAAATCAAGTATTTTACTTTAATTTCGTTATATAATTATGACACTTAAAAATCATGAAATATTTGAAAAGATTAGTGTTTATTTCTAATAAATAATTAAAAAAAAATACACCATACTTTTAAATGTTTCAAATTTAACTTTTATATAAAAGTTAGTAACAGAGATTTTGAGGTAACGTTATTTTTGTACTAATAATGTTCCCAATAAGGTTTAGTACCATTAGCTAGCAACCCTTGTTCTATTCTATTTCCAAGGTCAGGATGTATGACGTAAAATATCTTAACAGCCCTCTCTTGAAGGAACTTCGCTGCTGGCCCCAATCTATACAAGACATTTTCAACTAATCGGCGCCGTTCTTCTGTTGTCATTTCGTTTATATACAATTCTCGTGCCTGGTCAAAGTTGTTAGGTTCTTCCTCAAAAATTTGAATTACTTCTACCCTTTCCGGATCTTTATATGGAACAGGACCATGAAATGAATTTGGATAATAGTTAGGTATATCCTTACCATTATCTTTTACAGGCGGTCTTCCATCTCTATTATACGCTAAGATTTTAGATTGTATAGGACAATTTACGGGTATCTTATTAAAATTGGAGCCTAAACGATATTGCTGAGCTTCCCTATAAGCTAAACGACGTCCTTCAAATAATTTGTCTGGACCACCTAAGATACCTGGCACTAAATTACCAGGATTGAAAGCCAACTGTTCTATTTCAGCAAAATAGTTAACAGCATTTTTATTTAAAACCATTTTTCCTAGAGGTCTTAGTGGATACTCATCTAAAGGCAAAACTTTGGTAACATCGAATACGTCGATTCTTGCATTTTTAACATCTTCTAGGGTTAATATTTGCAAGCTAACAGTCCAACTTGGAAAGTCACCACTAGCAATTGAGTTATATAACTTTCTAGTATTATAATCGGCATCTTCGGCACCTATTTTCTTTGCTTCGTTACTTTGTAAATTCTTGATTCCAGCATCAGGAGTAAAATGAAATCTTACAAAATATTTTGTACCATGTTCATTGACAACTTCGAAGGTATGTACACCGAAGCCAGGCATATGGTGGTATCCATCTGGTATTCCCCGGTCTCCAAAAATTAAAAGAAACATGTGGAAAGTCTCTGGTTGCAAAGTAAGAAAATCCCAAAAAGTATTGGAATCAAACAAATTAGTGGCTGGATTCTTTTTTTGTGCATGCACAAACGTGGGAAATAAAACAGGATCTTTATATAGAAACATTGGTGTGTTAAATCCTACTATGTCGAAGTTTCCATCTTCTGTATAAAATTTCACTGCAAATCCTCTAGGATCTCTTGAGGTATCGCTTCCTCCGCGTTCAACAATGACAGGAGAAAATCTAGCAACTACAGGTGTTTTCTTACCCACTCTATTAAATAATTTTGCTTTACAAATATATGTAATATCATGTGTGACTTCGAAATAACCAAAAGCACCACCTGCTACTGCATGAACTACTCGTTCGGGTATACGTTCCCTTACAACATGTGTAACAGAATCCATAAAAAATTCGTTGAAAATCAATCTGGAATTTAGTGTACTCGTATCTTTATGTTCTATTGGTGCTCCGGCACTTGTTGTCATGATACCAATCGGACTCTGGTGAAGAGGATTTAAAACATAAATAACACATACACAAATTCACAATAAAAAGTAAATTTTCTTTAAAGCTTACCGACGTTTTCTCTTTAAACATGACAATTGGAGCAGGTACTCGATCATTTATTGCATTCACAGCAACTGCCATTATTAATATTAATTTACACATTTTGTTAGGTATTAGATATTCTGCATCACATTTTTATTAAAACTTCAACAGCTCTCTTGTATGTCAGACAGAGGTTTTATAGTGATCTATAGATTGCAACCTTGCTTTTGAACTGACCAACTTACAAATAGTGCAATGGATTGCACAATTTATCAAAAATTGATCAACTTTAACGCGTTTTAAATGTATCAATAGCACACCGAATATAACAACCGACAAAGTAATAGTATAATGTTTGTAGGTCTTTACAAAATAGAAATTTCTGGATTCTAAGCATTGTCTGACCAAGTTTATGCATACATTTTTTTGAATTTGAACTAATTATAGACATAGGCAGTTTGGTTATTTCGCAGAATTTAAAGTAATTCCTGCCCTGCTTCGTTACACAGACTAGCTTTCTA
>JAOSYY010024863.1:0-11385 GCA_025727935.1 Hebomoia glaucippe | reverse complement strand
TCCAAACGATTCTGACAGATGACAATATCTGTTGACTAAATTTAGTAAGTTTTCAATAGATGGCGCTGTGTTAAAAGCACAAACGATTCAATAATAATAATGCTTACTAATTACAATTTGATACAACAAAAACCTTAGCCACAGCAGCGCGTGGCCAGGTCATCTATGTAATTATATATTTTAGCTACCTGCAAGGAATATCATTTATAAAAGCTCAGGCAACTGATATTAACTCTGTATTTAAGTATTATTAAATATAAATAATTATTTCAATAAAGTGAGCTCAATAAATTTAAAAGAATAAATTACTAAAACTTACGGATTCGGTGTCAGAGTATTCTTTTATCCTTTCAACAGCCACGATATTAGTTTCTACTTCAGAAGTCATTCTCACGAGCCAGTTAAGGATTTGTGTAACCTGTAAATAATTGATATTAATATTGTAACAGGAATCGGTTTAAATACAAATTGAGACGTTTAGATGATTAACAAGCAGTTTCTCGAGAAAATTCATATTTCGGTGAAACTTGGTTTTTAAATTGCTTAGTTAAATTATCTCTCAGTCGCAGCTCACGGCCTTATTTACAAGAAATCTCCGAAAAAACAGCCTCTTTTTAAAATACTCATTTGGCTATTTGAGTGTTTGTGACAATAAGCTAAAATCGCGTTCAAGGCAAGTTTTAGCTCTTATAAATGTCATTTTGGAATAACAGTCCAGTAACTATAATATAGCGCTCTTATAGTCGGCTGATAATTTTTATCAATATGATCGTAAACTTATTAACATTTTATTTGTTCAAGTTTTTTATAAATCAATCAAAATATTCATACTACCACACCAAATTCGTATTTATTTTATCCTCAATTACCTGTAACGCGTATGTTATGGAGAGTCCTACGATACCGGGGTCGATAGTGTTTCGGCCGAGCACGACAGACAGGGCCGCAAAGAATATAATCAAATTTCCGATCATTTCCAGTCTTATAGCGAGCCATCTGTTCGCTATACAACTTGGGTAGTAGCACACCTGGTTGTGATCCACACCGCGTTCAGATTCCTCCACAAACCTGTAAAACATTAATATTAGCGATTAATGTGACGTATACAGCTCTCAATCAAGATAATATTTGCTGTGGCAATTACGTTTGAGCTAATAACAATTACACAGGCAATAAAATCGATAATTCATCATTGGATTGCATAAAACATTGACTTATCGAACAGAAATATCATAATTTACATTATTTATGATATATGATTGACTTTTAAATTACGTATATAATCCCGCCTACATATCACACTTTTGGAGCTATTGTCATGAAACTGTAAAAACATTTCTCGATTATTTCATTTCATTGTTAAGCCAGATTATCAAATGGATTCATATAAATAAATAGTTCTGCACAAGTTATCGTTAAAAACATTGCGCAGTCCAACCATAATTTCAGCACGTACCTGTCAGTAACTCCATAAGCCCGAATCGTCGATGCGCCGGTGAGGCTCTCACCGAAATGCGAGTAAATAGGCGAGCGGGAAATCGACTCCAGTCTCTTAAGCTGTCTTGAGGTAGCCACGTAGAACCGTTGTATGATATAGTAAATGACACCAATCGGCAAGATCACGACCATGAATATCGGTGTAGAGAAACTTATCACGAATAGTGTCCCTAATACCTACATGAGAAATAATTATTAATTTCTAATGACATGACTTTATGTTTATACCAAAGCATGACTGCGGTTCGTGTTGAATTTAATTGCAAAGCAATTTGTATTCTCCGACAATTCGTCGAAATAAGCTTGAAATATCTTGTGAAAATTATTGATTTGGAATCAATAATAATCATACCAAATAATGATTTACTTGATGTTCAAGCAATTGGAATTTTTCATGATAACATAAATGGATTTAGAATTTTAAAATTCTATTAATAGTAACAATATTAAAATGTAAAACACAATACAGGTGATAATTTTCAATGAAATGTTATTACCAATATAGTGATTAAAAATATTGATAACATATACTTAGTATGTAGGCGTTTTCTTTTTATTGAAGTGAAACTTCCAATGCGACCAAGAAAGTTGCGTTGAACGTTCAACGCTCCATTGTAAATTGTAGGCAATTTTAATAAAGCTTGTCTTAAAGAAACAATAGTTATTACTCAAAATCAATTTTTACCCTTTCCTATTGTCATATCTACATTACGAAGTTTCACTTTTATCACGCAGAAGGACTCCACGCACATGTTTTTAATTTTTATATAACAAGGCCAATGAGACAAGGCACAAATGAATAAACTTTACTTTTAATAAGTTAACCATTAAAATCTCACATGCACTGTTGACAACCATTGTTATTAGTTTTAGGGTATTTACCCCTGAAAAAATGTACCTTTATCTCGTTTCGTTGGCCTTATTAAAACAAAATTAAGGTGAATTAAAGCAGCCCAGAGACGATTACTTTATGTGCTTCTATTAAAAAAAATTACCCCAGTCTCCATAAATAATATTGAATTATTTAATATGCGAGGATTGGGATCAGTTTATAGTATATACATATATATAATAGAATAACACAACATACAACATATACTCAAACAAAACATGAATCTAAATGAAGCTGTGTATTACTGGTAGTTTCTTGAACAGGTGTATGCTTGCCGCAAGTTATGTATCTTCAAACGTATCGAAAATATTGATATCCTGAACACAAGTCCAAAAACAATTTAGAACATAATATGCCAGAGTGAATCCCAGAAACAAAAGTTACGCACGGGTTGAAGGTTGAGGAGCCAATTATTTCTGCACAATATTACCTGCGATGCACAGATCCAAAAATCGGTGAGTTGCATCGGTATCGAGGTGTCCACTACATCTACGTCTTTACCAAACCTAGACAGTAAACGACCAATGGGCGTTTTTTCGAAAGTTTGCAAGGGAGCTTTTAAAATATTCTTTATTAAACCCTCGTGCAAGAGCCTCGCCGCCCTCCAACATCCCAGCGAGAGCGCTAACTGTGCGAGAACCGAAGAAACAGCTGCAAAAATGTGCACATTTATCAAATCTGTCCTTTTAAAATTTCGTTTCCCCTTGTGTCTAATGAATACATTTTTACAACCTTACCAAATATAATCGGATTTTGTTTGACCTACACTGAATGGAGATGCGGCTACCGGACTACGTGAGTGTATGGCGATACTAGTGTAAATAAATGTGTATTGAAGACTTTGTTCGCTACATGAATATTTATAGATCGCATGCACTACTTGTTACAATTTGCGACTTCTAAAAAGCAAAGGACGGAAAATTAAGAGAATTATAAATTATAAAATTAAGAAGGAAAACAAATGCTGTTAAAACTATTTTACTTACTAGACATACAATTATTATCGTCTTGTGTCCGTCTGTCTATCTCAAGGTTTTAACCGCTGTTTATTACGAGAGAATATATACATAACATTTCTTATCGTACAAATTATATACACACATTTTTGACATACAAAGTTTAGTAAAGCACAATCTTTTGATCGCTGATTCCAAATTATATCCTATTTGTTAATTATACGGGCTAATATAAACATCATAACTTATAACAGACGGACAAACATGAAGCCATACAGTTTCGTTTGCTACTAGAATACTATCAAGAATTAAAAATTATAAACGGATATAAACTGATCCCAAAATACTAGTGACGGTGAGAAAATCTGAAAGAGAAATTATATACATATTTTTTGTCTAATCTTAGCCAATAGAGTATTTTTTCGATAGTTTCTATGTACAATTTTGTTTCTATAACTCTAGTCATGCGGTGCAAAGTTTAAGTATGCATATAAAAGTTGACGGTGTTTCACGTCGTCCTACCGAGAAGAAACAGGCAGTCCAGCCTCGGAGCGTCATTGGCAGCACGTTGTCTAGAACATCTACGTCCTTGCTGAAGCGGTTGAGGATTCTTCCCGTGGGCGTGCAGTCGAAGAAGCCGATCGTCGGCGCCCGTAGGACGCCCGACAGCAGGTTGCCGTGGAGCGCGCGCGCAGCCACCAGCGTTCCCAGGTACAGTGCCAACGACGACACCGACACGGAGATCACTATCACAACAAGCTCACAGAATACCTAACTGCCCTCGCTTAATATTACACAGGGCCCACACCATCATTTGCCAAGACAACAGTTCCATTAATCAAGTAGAATAGGCATGACGACAAACACCGCGACTTAAATTTTGTAATTAATTATTAACTATATTATAACTGGTTATAGTTTACTCTAATGTGACGTCATTGCATTGATATGCGTTTTGGTGAAAACAAAAGCAAATTACGAAATTGTTTCTGTTTCCTACTAAATCCATAATTTATACAGAATATTGTTTTGGGAGCTTAATATGTTATTTCTTCAAAATATGTCATAATGCCTATTTCATTAATACATTTCCGACATAAGTTAATAAACTGTGTAATATAATAATTAACCTTCGACACAGCACGCTTTACTTACATTTTATATACACAAAGTTGCTTTACAAAATGCATGCACAAATGTTCTCAATTTAGGAATAAAGCAAATAAAAGAAGGCCGGAGAATGAATTTTTTTATCTTATTGACACGAGAGGACAACAAATACACTATTGGTTTAGTAAACCAAAAAAAAAAAACTAAAAATACAATATTACGTGGCCGTTTTAAAGTAATTGTTGTTAATAAAGTGTTATAACTTTTTAATTATTACCTCTTATTATTTGCTTTATAAAGGTCAATAATTCGGTTAAATGCCAAACTTTCAATAGATTTATTTTTATATGCCGTCGAATTTCTTTTAAAAGTAATAATAAATAATGGTGTACTATTTACAGTGGCGAAATTATAAACAAGACTTTTACAAACATTTTGAAAAATTTGTCACCAGCATGCAAACGGAAATTGTTTAGTTTCGTGTTAGAATATTGTTGGATTATCTATTAAGTAAACTAAAATGAACGTATATTAAGTTATGTGAATGGAAAATATTTACAACCCAAATTTGTTAGTTATAGCCATAATCATGCAACCTTTGGCGACCAGGCATTCCCAAATAGAATCTGATAAACTTAATCAATAACTTTTTACATATATCATTCTGGAAGAAAGGCATAAAAAATGTATTCATTATGTATAAACAATTAAATTTCATTTTCCCCATTCGAATATTGTTGAATTTATGGAACGAATATATATAATAAAATAGAGAAATTCTAACACTTTGCAGGTACTTGATTTTTGTAATTAAACATCTCCCTGACGTAGTATATCAGATTATATTTATTATTATTCGGTAAATTCACATATCTGTATACTGTAATAATAATCAGAAAAATATATTTAAAACTTTCAAATGAACATTTTAAGAAAATATTTGTATTTACAAAAAGACCTTCACCCAAAAATTAACAATTTTTTCTACATTAGATTATGTGTAGAACTTACCCTGGCCGATGCCAAGCCCGCCGTAAACTCCGAGGTACAAATCTCTTCTTCCTTTGTCTACTGTGCCATTCACCAACTGTTTGTATTCATAAACATTTTCATAAGTCTAATGAAAGTTTTAAGAGCCTTAAAGCCTGTTTTAAGAGATGTCTATGAATAGACCAGTCATAATTTAAGACGGCTAATAAAGATTTAAAAAAATTGCGATCCTACATTCATTATGGTATTTTGCCAAATGGTGTATAATAATTATCTTATACATAACAGATAAACTGTTACATACATTATCGGATTCATTCATAAAACACCCGTTAAAACGATCATTAGGCTCATGATTTTTTTGGGAATAAGAGTAAAAACGTTTTCCCGCCCTAAGATACCCTTAACAGTATTAAAGCCTGTGAAAAACACGCCTAGTAGAAATGTAAAATTTACCCAATTTGACAAACACCGTAAAGATCTATACGTCAAAATAAACAGGATAATATTATTATCATGGTTTATGTTAGTTATAAATAATAATCAACTGTATCGTTCAGCAGCCACTAATAATAGACATCGGGTTTCTCAAGATATTACTTCTATTCTCCTATAATTTTTCCTTAGTTGTATTATACCCACCCCCTAATATCTGATCATTTAAACTAAAACTCCGTATCGGCCAAGCTTAGACCAAATATCCCTAAGGGTTGATATGCAGCAAGAGGCCGGTCGTATTCTATAGTTAAAACAGACAATTGCAGCGACACCACATAAAGAAAAAAGGAAGTAAAAATGTTGTATGTACCATATCCGGATCATTTGACCACCTCGCGAGCCAATAGTTTGAGCCAACTTGGAACAATTGAAGCACCATATTCATGAGGAAGGTGACAATACTTGCAACCACACCCACACTGGTCAAGTACTGCTTATAAACCGCCCATTTAACCTGCAATACACAATTATAATTATTATTATTACGAATGTCACAAAGGCGAGTGTGTCTCTGTTCCACTTTTCCGTCTAACTGGCCCGCGCTACTTTGTGGACGTCTCATAAGATGAACTAAAAATTTAATAATCATTAATAAGGCTTTTATTTAGGCGAACAATTCTGTCAAATTATTGTTGTGTAACTTTAATGTTTACGCAGAGAATCCCACAGAAGCTCTCAATAGGAATAATAATTCCCGATTTTGTAACATTCTTTTATTAGTATTCCGCTCATATTAGTTTTATCGCGATGTTTATAGCCTTTCCCGATAAATGGACTATCTAACATAAAATAATATTTGAATTCGGCTCAGTAATTCCTGAGTGGCGAGTTCAAATAAACAAACATCTCGGTTTTATGAAACATATATTTCTTTTTGCGCAAGTGAAGCTTGAGAGCTTATTAAATTTAAAAAAAACCCACTCACACTGCCTGTTTCAGCTTTCTCGGCTTCAATGAGTTTGTTCTTCTCCTTTTGATCTTCGGTGTTTGCCTCTGGGGTCCGTCTTTTGTTAATACTGCCACTACGGTCGCCTACCAAATTTAAATATTTAATACTTGTCACGGACAATAAAAGAAATAAGTTCAGGCAGATACAGGTTCAATAGGTATATTAACTTATCACTCGAGTCGTTATTACTTTATTGCCAGATTTTCACTAATTAATTAACATTTAACGATTTAACTTTTTTCTGGATGCGATAGGAAGACAAACAAGCATACAGTTCGCCTATACTAATGCGATTCCTGTCACCCATGAACACCTCCAAGATCAGTAAGTCTAGAAGACGCGTTGCCAAGCTTAGAACTTTAGCCGTATTATATCATTTGTCAATTTTAGTGAACGTTCTGCTGCCGGCCTTATTTATATTTATTGCGAGTATTCGGAAATTTATAGACTGAAATCGAAAAGCGCACAGCACTTTTCCATCTATGAATCGTGGTACGTGACCCATATGTAACTATAAATGGGAATTATTTTCAATGGACAAAGAGACAACTTAAGTAACTATTTGGCTTCCACAAACATAATCTGTCCATCTTAGACTAGTAATAGAGTCGCTTGCAATTACAATATCATGTTCGATTGCAGATAATATGCAAAAATTAAATTTTTAATTATGAATTAGTATATGAGTAATTTAAAGGACATTAATATATCAATACCTGCTGCGGGTACTTCGGATTCAGACGCACTTTCTGATAACGAACGAGCTCTTTGCAATTTATTCTGGAACTCTGATCCCAACTTGCTTTCCAAGTCCTGTTTTATTTCATTTAATTCTGCAAAAAACATATGTTCATCAATTAATAATGAAAAACTTACAACCTCAATACAAGTTCACAGGCAATGCGGTGACAACTACTCGTTGCTTTATTTCGATAGTGGTATATAACCTGTGTCATTTTTAAACTATTCAAATTATCCTATATTGCAATACATTTAAATCTCATAGTATTATATATAACTTTGACAGTTGAAATAAATGACATTGATGAGAATATTTGACATTTCTCTTAAACTACTCAATTGCAGCAAATAAGAGCATAATCGGTAATTGATAATAAATTATTATTAATTAGATTTTTGTTCTTTTATTAGATGTTCTGTTAAAAATATTTTAATGTATTGTAAAATTAACAAGAATTATGTTATATAGGACTGTAAATAAAATGAAGTTATCCCTTAATACCTTCAGGAGAAGTTCGTTCGGCATCGCTTAAGTGATTTAATAGGAATTCAGCAAATGCTCCCTTCTTTTCCAATAACTGCTGGTAGGTGCCCGCTTCGGAGACTTCCCCATCGCGTAATACTACCACGAGATCAGTATGCGCCAGGTACGACATTTGGTGGGTGACCCACACTCGAGTCTTGTTTTGGAGCAACCCATTTGGACCGATAACCTTTGAATGGAAAGAAAATGGAAAATTGAGCAAATGTTTACATATAAATAAAACTAAATTATTCATGCTAGTAACAAAATCAATAAACATATCGTCTAACACTATTGCATTTACAATTTAAATATACCTACTAAAAGTATAGAAAAAGATACTTATTTTAAACCCCCGTTAATGATGCGTTTTCATTATATATTATTAACTTTTTAATCCAAGTATAGTTGCTCGTAACTAGTGGGCGTCTCTTTTAAATAAAATATAGATAATCTAAAGTCAATCTGAAATTACGACTCCCGTAATCGTAAGCCATCTAAAACGGTTACGATCCATTGTAAAAGTAATATCTAATCAAATATCTTCGAATCTTATCGAACAATTAATCACTTGCCTTCATCTATATTGCATGTAGATATTCATGTTGTTTTCTTTATCATTCTTTCAAATACTTCCGTATTGACTGATGCCTTTATTAATGAAATGTCACTATGACGGTACCTTGACGATAACATATCAGAATTTGATGATAAGATTCGAATTGTATTATCAAAGGATTACTTTTCGTGCTTGTCTCTATATTTGCTCATCATTTCACAATATTTATTACAAGGCAATTTTGTTTCTAACTAAATATAGCATATTATTAGACGTTTGGTAAAATTATGAGTAGGTTTTAAATTGCTTCCGAACAACAAACGAAAATGTTCTGCACGTTTTAACTTTAATTTGTAATTTTTCGAATGCTCGAAATATAAATAACGTTCGAAAAACACGTCGTAATACATCATTAAAAAATAATAATCTTATATAGATGAGATGAACCGCTATCTAGTGAATCTCAAATTATGTCATTTTTTGGTTTCCGTAGCAGTGTTTGCTCGAGTTTTGTTTTCAAAAATTCGACCGCGCAACTGTATGTCTGTAATAGCGGCATTTTAATTATTATTTTTATTAATTATTGTCTGGAGAAAGATTTGTTAGTCAGAGCAACGACCCAAGTATAATTATAGCCCGTTAAGGTTGCTGGGAACTATCTGAAAATTCGCTTAGAAAACACCCCTCAAACTAATAGATAAATGTGAAAAATTAATTAAGAATCACACGAGAACTGAATTAACACTCGATTATTTTTTTACTTATTAAGTATTAGTAGCCATTTTTACTTTTTACAGCTGATGTGGTCGTGTAACGTCGGAATGTACAAAATTAAATAATATTTTCGTAGAAAATTGCAAAATGTATATCATTTAGATAACATAATTGGTTGTTTTACCTTGTCGAAGATGTGTTTCCCAACGTGAGAGTCGACGGCGCTGAGCGGGTCATCGAGGAAATAGTTATCCGCATCACAAAACACTGCGCGAGCCAAGGAGACCCGTTGCTTCTGACCACCCGATAAGTTAATGCCTGATTGAGAAAAATACATAAAATAAATACAAGCATACCAGGATAGGATTGATTTGCAAACTCATAGAGTTCAATTTTTGTTTTGAGCCCGATGCACTATCAATCTTTATTTATATTTAATTACGAGATCACTTCGTATTTTCATTCGAGTGTTCACTAATTTAGTAATACTAGCTGTGCCGATTTGAGTCGATTTTTTCTTATGATGCCTCAAAATGAGTAACTTAATACAAAAACTGAAATATCAATTTTCTATAGCTAACAAGCAATATATAAAATATAAAACATAACATATACATATAAATCAAATTGAACTGTATATAATGTCAAAATAATAGGTTTTTGTCTAAATGCCAAAGAAGTAATTCGTCTGTCTGTTCGTTTCCAGCTAATCTCTAAAACAATTGGATCGAATTTGACGGGATTTTCACTGGCAGAAGTAAAGTAGAAAATTATTGTTTTTCATCATTTGAAGAGAAATTCAGCGTTATGACACTAAGAATCCGCTAGTAACACACCTTTTTCGCCGATCTCAGTCTGGTCGCCTCCGGGCAACATCTCAAAGTCTGGTTTTAGAGCACACATGTTGATGACATTGTTGTATTTACTCTTGTCCAATGGTTTGCCGAACAAAATGTTGTCTTGTAACGTAGCGTTCTGGATCCATGCTTGTTGAGGTACATATGCGATAGAACCTATATAATATAAATACCCTTAATAAGAAAATTAATTTTTTATTTACACAAATGTATATAATGTTATACACGCAATAAAAAGATACGAAGTGTTAAAGACCTTTTAATCTATTATTAAATGATTAATTTCTATCATTGTTGTTTTTATCTTATCTTAAAGTTACGTCCACTTCAAAATCTGTTATAATATATCACGTAGTGTTATTAATTGATTAACGAGAATGAAAAGTATTAGTTATAAGTGGATAATATTTTTACCGTATGTATTTATTCTGCCTGAGATTTTGTTCATTTCTCCGAGCAAAGCGGCGAGGAGTGAACTCTTGCCGGAGCCGACCGCGCCCACCACGGCTACAAGGTGACCCCTGGGCACTTGCAGGTTAATATTCTTTAATATGGGCTCGGAAGCATCTCCCCATGAGAAGTGGCCATTTTCTATAGATAGTGGGTTGGCTGAAAACAAGCATTGCGTTTTATTCTCTATATTACTCACACCTCAACCTACAGTACTCTAGTAACATTTGATACACTCTGTGACGTTGCTAATTGTGTTGCCATGAAACTAAAAATTAAATAATAAATTCAAATAGGACATTAGAACAGAAAGGCTATGACACCAATTGTCACTGGGAGTATATTATATTATATAATTATACAAGTGAATGTACTATATACTTTATATCAGTGAAGAATGTACCATGTGCCCGTTATGTATACATTGTAGCTCATTCTGTAACTTACAGTGAAATAAATAATATAATAACGACAGAAATTATTTACAAATGCATTGATTGATTCCTCTATGTCCACTAGACTGGCGAGCCATCAGTTTCTGGCTTGTCATAATATTTGCGCATCTGGCAGTTCACCAGTATCTGGTCTAAGCAGATCTTTCCTTTTGTTTAAAAATTAATTTATAAAACTAAACCCATCCTTTTCTAAC
>JAOSYY010024862.1:0-11388 GCA_025727935.1 Hebomoia glaucippe | reverse complement strand
ACCCCAAAATTTCACCTTTCTACAGTCAACCCCTAAATATTTATGTGGCAAAACGACGTTTGCGGGGTCAGCTAGTTTTGTTTATAAAAGTAGTTTACATGATACATTATTTTCCTTATTCAGGTTACGGTGCGGACGCAATATGTCCATACTTGGCGTTCGAACTAGCGTTCTCCCTACGTAATGACAATATTCTCGACCCAAACCTGACCAATGATGATATTTACACGGCTTACCAGAAAGCTATTGAGACCGGCTTGGCTAAAGTAATGGCTAAGATGGGAATAAGCACTCTACAATCGTATAAAAGTGCTCAGATATTTGAAGCGGTCGGTCTAAGCGAGGAGGTGGTTGATAAATGTTTTAGAGGCACTCAATCAAGAATAGGTAAGTGATCTGTTGGATTTATTTTCTATCTGGAGATAAAACATTTTGTTATTCTATAGCTCCAATATTTAGTCCATTGAAAAAAATAACTATAATCGTGTATTAAGTCAAAATTTACACTTGGATATATATTGTAGGTTAATTACAAAATTGCATACTAATCGTTCGAGCTGTGTTTGAGGGTTATATGTGCTTTATGTTATTATAATATTTAGATTCAATGTTGTAAACAGTTGTAAAATGAAGTTTATAACCTTTTATATTTATAGGTGGGGTCACATTTGAAATACTATCCAAAGAGATATTCGATCGACACGCACTAACATACGGCGACTGCAAAGATATGCTTGTTTTACGGTAATATCATTTATTCGCTATTATTACAAAAATTACGTACATATACATAACAAGCACGCTTTTTTATGGAAGAATAATTGTAAAATATTAAAATAACGTATTTCAAACAGCAACCCTGGTTATTATCATTGGCGCGCGGGAGGCGAAAAACATATCAACGACCCAATGTCTATTGCGAATCTTCAAGAAGCAGCGTCCAACAAGAGCCAATCTGGATACGATCGTTTCAAGTAAGTTTTTTTCGCACTAACATTGAATATTTAAGTGAGAAATAGGATTAGACTAATATAGCTGTCAGAAATTCATACCCACTTCTAGCTTAATAAGCATTCTCTCGTACTTAGGTTAGGGAGAAGTATATTTCTATGCCTATTTCATATGCCAATTTTGTATGTAAGCGAACATTAGATCAATTTTACCAGTACAAAGGTACATGCCTTTTACCCAATATGCTGTAATATGTTAGTTTTAATGTATTACTTTTGAATTCTTAACCCGGACTTTACATGACGAAATTCAATAGACGCAAGTAAACTATATTCTATATATAAAAATCCATTCTTAATTTAAATCTGTATTCTAATTAAACATTGTGTTTACGCTTCAGGGAGAGTGCACTAGAGTCCGTGCGTGCATGTACGCTACGTGGACAGTTGGAACTTGTTAAGTTAGACGAACCGATCCCGTTATCTGAAGTTGAACCAGCTTCAGAAATCGTTAAAAGATTCGCAACTGGTATGTAAAATTAAGAAAATAATCATAGTTATATAAAGAAGTATTTCTATATTAATTACTTTATATAGGTGCTATGTCATTCGGATCGATCTCATTAGAGGCACATACTACTCTTGCTATCGCGATGAACCGCATAGGAGGAAAGTCCAACACCGGAGAAGGTGGAGAAAATGCTGATAGATACCTTAACCAGGTAACGTTCTTATATATTTTGTTCTACAAATGTTTAACCAACGGTTTTATTGGGGTAATAAGGTGTGCCATATTTTGCCTTTTGTATGAATATGAATCGTACTTGAACTCAAAATTACATTTATACTAAGGACCCGGAGTTTAACAAGCGGTCAGCGATCAAGCAAGTGGCGTCGGGTCGCTTCGGCGTAACGGCATCGTACTTGGCGCATGCTGACGATTTGCAGATCAAAATGGCGCAGGGAGCCAAGCCTGGCGAGGGAGGAGAGTTGCCAGGTAGGAGAAAATAATAAATTCTGATATGATAATATTAATTTAAAGAGAGAAAAGGCGTGAGAGTTTGAGCAAATTACTCTTCACGTCTATTTTTTCATTACGATCAATAGAATTAATCTATACTTATCAATTTCTATATTAAAAGGTTACAAAGTGACGGAAGACATAGCTCACACTCGATGCTCAGTGGCTGGAGTAGGGCTCATCTCTCCGCCGCCACATCACGACATCTACTCCATAGAGGACTTGGCAGAACTTATCTATGATCTCAAGTGCGCCAACCCTAGGGCCAGGATTTCCGTTAAGCTCGTGTCGGAAGTAGGCGTGGGAGTTGTCGCCTCGGGAGTCGCAAAGGTATTTATTTTAAGCGAGTTGTATAAAATATTTAAAATCACTAGGTTAATTTAGTTCTATAAGAACATAATTTTATTTATTTTAGTTCCTTTGTTATCGCAACAAATAAAGATTTTCTATTTAACAAACTTTCGTGGTTTTTGTTATTGCTGCTTATATACAAAATATTTTATTATATCATTTCTTATTAGGAAAAATATAAACAGGTTCGTCTAAATTCTTATCGATATTTTATGAAAGTCCTTATTGAAGCTTGACGACAAATATTGATTTATTCCAGGGTAAAGCTGAACATATTGTGATATCCGGCCACGATGGTGGTACTGGGGCTAGTTCTTGGACTGGTATCAAAAGCGCAGGTCTACCCTGGGAGCTGGGCATTGCGGAGACACACCAGGTCCTCGTCCTCAACGACTTACGATCCAGGTGAGCACTGTACTCAGTTCTTTTAAGCTGTTAATAATTAGAGCACACAGGTAATTAGCAAATTATATGTAAAAATTTGTAATAAAATAGAAAACTTGTAAGGTTTTGAAAACATTAAACTTAATATTATACATTTTCCATATATGAGTAATATCCATACATCTCAATTCGGCTTCTTCTTATAAATACAACTTTACATAGTGAAGATTGTACTGATACTTACTAATATGGCTGTTACAGAGTGGTGGTGCAAGCAGACGGTCAGATTCGTACTGGATTCGACGTGATGGTAGCAGCGTTACTTGGAGCTGACGAATTTGGTTTCAGTACCGCACCGCTTATTGCCCTCGGTTTGTTGGAAAATAATCATTCTTCGTTTGCTATTGACATTAATGTTATATGAAATCTGCTAAAATCAAAATCTGGCTTGATATATACTAATATCATTAACCTTTCAATTTCAATGTCAATGATAATAGAATCAATGCAAAGCAGTAATAACATTGAAGATGTTAACATTATAAAGCAATTTGTCAAATATAAAGAATTTACTTTAAATAGAACTTTAACATTTCTAATAATGAATGTCGCATGATTACTTACTATACTTCAAGCGATAAGGCGTATCTGACGACAAAAAATTAAAATGTTTACTTATGTCAAAATATAAAAATCGTCTGTGTCAGAAATAACAGGGAAATTTATTGCAGGGTGCACAATGATGCGTAAGTGCCATCTAAACACATGTCCAGTCGGTATCGCGACGCAAGACCCAGTATTAAGAAAGAAGTTTGCCGGCAAACCGGAACATGTCATCAACTATCTTTTCATGCTCGCAGAGGAGGTGAGTTAGAAACACCGCATCCTTCTGCCTCTAATGCTATAAGGTTGGATCGGTGCACCAAATTCTCTACTATTTCTTTATGTAGTCCGTCATCACTGTACTAATAATACCTTTTACACTTATATTATCGCTCACGCAGTCTGTCAATACATGCTACGATCGTCTTTTATGCCTATATTTATCCACATTCATACCTCCACTTCTAGTTACACTGCATAGATCCCTTATGATATGCAGTCACCACGCCTATCAAATACTGGTGCCACTTTTAAAGTTATATATAAATTAATCTTAGTATTCTTTATGTCACATGTAGATCTTTTTCATTTATCCCCTTAGTTCCCTAGCATTCAGATTCATACGTAATAACTTGTTATTACGTATGAATCTGAATCATCTTACAATTTTCCCTTGTAAACTACTCCTTAATAGAATGAGCTATGGTGATAATTTACGCCTATTAACCAAATCATTACTTTTTTACTAGGTCCGTGAGCACATGGCTGCTGTAGGAGTCCGTCGCTTCCAAGAGCTAATCGGACGAACCGATCTACTAAAAGTTCGTGAGAATAACGACAACCACAAAGCCAGAGCACTCAACCTTAGTCTGATACTTAAGAACGCATTGCACATGAGGCCCGGAGTTAATATTGTTGGGGGTTCTAAAACGCAGGTTAGTTTTATTTTTATTAATCAAAGCACGAGTACAATATTCATGGCTATTTAATTACTTGTTTTAGATCAATATTTAAAAAAAAACTAAATTTTCCAGGACTTCCAACTTGAAAAACGTCTCGATAATCAATTGATACAGCAGTGTGCTGGTATCCTGGATGGCTCGCAGCAACATGTCGACATTAGCATGAGAATCACTAACGAGGACAGAGCCTTTACTTCTACCCTGTCTTATCACATTGCTATGTACGTATAGACATAACGAAAAATACTTTTCCCATTTAAAACTAGTAATAATATTATTATGTAATCTATAGGAAGTACAGTGATCAAGGCCTACCGGATGGTACAACTGTCAACATCTCCCTTGTTGGCTCTGCGGGACAAAGCTTCTGCGCTTTCCTGTCTAAAGGCGTCACTGTCACCCTGGAAGGAGATTCTAATGATTATGTTGGTAAGTTATATATGTATAGTACATTATATACTACATTCCTTTCTAAGTTTTATATGAGATTATAGTCCGCAGAAAACACTTTATATTCATATATTCATAAGTAAATGTTAATTCAGTTCCAAATTGATTTATTATAATTTTTTGTCATTAACTGATCTGATGGTGTAGACAAGAGCTTGAATGTGTTTTATTATTGTTAAACACTCTATTATGTATCATTCAAGCTAATACCAACAATTATTTCATTGAACAAAAAATGTTAGATATGTTAATGTGTGGGTTTCAATTAATGTTATTCATTATATTTTTTTTTAGGTAAAGGTTTGTGTGGTGGCAAAGTGATAATCTACCCTCCAAAGAGTTCACCATTTGAGTCCCACTTGAATGTTATCGTCGGCAACGTTTGTTTATATGGTGCTACCTCGGGACGAGCTTACTTCAGGTATTGGTCTACAATTTAACCACACAAGAATTTTGTATTTTTAATAACTAGATAGATAATGTTTTTTGTGTTAACAGGATAATTTTGAATTGCCGAATATTAAAAAAGAAAAGATTGTTTGCGCATGACTACATAATGCTTACTGTTATTTTCATTTCTCTAAAAAGACAAGTATTTATTTAATCGAGATATATTTTTTTAGGGGTATAGCTTCAGAACGGTTCTGCGTACGTAACTCCGGGTGTGTCGCTGTCGTGGAAGGAGTGGGAGACCATGGGTGCGAATATATGACAGGTGGAACAGTCCTCGTCCTAGGACTCACTGGCCGAAACTTCGCTGCTGGCATGAGCGGTAAATATATATTTTTAATGAACAAATATATGTAGGTAGTGTTAACATACGAGTATATATAATCTTTTACTGATGTCTGTTTTCATGAGGCCATGAATAGGTTTATGCTTTTTACTAAATATACCTTAATTTATTTATATACTTATAACTGAGTGTATACGTTTTGCTGAAAGTCACCTTATAAAAAGAGACATAACGCCATCTGTACACTTTAGTATCTTGTTGCGTTTTCGTAATTGTATCTGTAGTGATAATTATGAATTATCTGCGCAGGTGGTATCGCGTATGTCTATGACATCGACAGCTCTTTCAAGGGCAAGTGTAACCCTGAGATGGTGGAGCTGCTGCCGCTAGAAAAACAGGATGACCTTGATGTCGTGAAGACTCTGCTTGAGGAATTCTTTGAGTACACAGGGTGAGCTACCATTTATTTTGCTATTAAATGTCATGCCACACGTTAAGATTTAAGATAGGTATAGGCTTCTGTTATAATTTATATTATCATAGACAATTTATCCAAGCTGTTCTTATATTTAGACTAGATCTCTGAGTATGGAAAGACGCAATACTTTTGATTAGGTATAATTAGGTTAATAAGAATAACTAGACACAAAGTATTTAGTACTTAAATAATAATTTCAATACTAATTCAGAATATGTACTTACCTCTGGCACTGTTGTTTATTAGAAGATAGTAGTAGTTATATACAGTTGTAAAACATTCGACATAACGTAATTCCAGATCACTAATCGCCAAAGAGCTCTTAGAAACTTGGCCTGAACCAGCTCAGAAGTTCGTAAAGGTGTTCCCTTACGAGTACCAACGCGCTCTCAAGCAACTAGCTTTGAAACAACCCGCCGCACCTAAGGCCGAGACTAATGGAAAGCTGGAAGAAAATGGAATCGTTGATATTGAAGAGGCTGTGAGAGATATTGAGAAAGATAAGAAGAATTTGGAGAAAGTTTTAGATAAAACTAGGTGAGTGTAACGAACTAGGATTCAACTTTGTATAATGCGGTTGCAGTCACATTTAATTTTTACACACGAATCTAAATATAAAAAACTAATCCCGTATATATGAGGTATAAACATTATCATATACCATATTTTTATTTTATCTCTCTCCGACATTTCTGCAGCTAAATACTGGTACAATTTAGCACAGAGTCATTCATAACCTGTTTATTTAAGGGGATTCATCAAATACCCGCGTGAGACGTCGATGTACCGTCCGCCCGAAAAGCGTTTACGTGATTGGGACGAAATTTACAACTTCACGCATGTGCGGCGCGGGCTGCGGGTCCAGGCCGCGCGTTGTATGGAGTGCGGAGTACCCTTCTGCCAAAGCCAGCACGGGTGCCCTCTGGGAAATATCATCCCCAAATGGAATGACCTCATTTACAGGGCCGATTGGAAGCAGGCGCTTGCACATTTACTGCAAACTAATAACTTTCCAGGTTAGTATCTCTATAATCCCTAGTAGGTTTATTATTATTAACAATATTATTTTAACTTTGGCGTGATTCCTTGTTCTGTGTAAACGATTTGAAGTACGCAATTGTTTGTCCAAAGATAATATTGCATTACAATTATTAAAGTAATCCAGAATATTAATAGTATTGATCGGATATTATCATCATTAACTCTTGAGAAATAATGTTATAAATTGTCGTATCTGTTTCGGTCTGTGGCAATATAACTCTGAAATGTATTGACCAATTTCTTTAAAAGCAGCGGTGATCTAGATGATTTTTAGCTTTTTATTACGATATGTTCAGACGTCGATTATATACTATTGTTGGTTACTTAAAATAGTTAATGAAACGGCCTAAAATATATAAATTGTGTTAATACAGAGTTCACGGGACGCGTGTGCCCGGCGCCATGCGAGGGGGCGTGCGTGCTCGGTATCTCGGAGCCGCCCGTTACCATCAAGAATATTGAGTGCGCGATCATAGACCACGCGTTCGAGAGCGGATGGATCCAGCCTGAAGTAAGCCGTAACTTGTACATCATCTAATAATTTTACTCCAAGTTTTAAACCACGATTGTTATATTTTGCAGATTCCAAGTAACCGCATTGGTAAGACAGTGGCAATAGTGGGTTCGGGCCCTGCTGGCCTTGCTTGTGCTCATCAACTGAATAAGGTAACTACTTTAATTTATTCCCAAAGTAGTCTGAAAACATCAACAAGAAACTAAAATATATTTTAGTTTATTTTAGATCCTGAAAATCTTGAAATAAGCTTTTAAAGCCTGATCTGTATGTTAGGCATTTCTGATACCTTGTAACAAAGGTCTTTTAATATTGTACTATATTAAATCAAATTAAATGCAAAAGAAATATTAATCTGTTTGAAACAAGTTAATTGTTATACAATTTTATAATTATTTTTATTGATTTATTATATTTTTATTGATTTATTATAACATTGCCATCATACGTGAAAATTGAAAAGATGACGAAATTTTATTAATTTTTAAAATTATTTCATTAAGATTATTTTATTTAAATTTGTGAATGTTTACCTAGTATATAATTTGGTTTAACATTATTCAATAGGCGGGTTACACAGTTAGTGTATTTGAACGCAACGACCGCCCAGGTGGATTACTGCAGTACGGCATCCCAAGCATGAAGCTCAGCAAGGAGGTTGTAGCCAGGAGGATCAAACTGTTGGCAGCGGAAGGTATCGCGTTCAAATGCAACGTGGACGTCGGTAAAGATATATCAGCTGCTGATCTAGCTAACGAGTGAGTTATCCGTTTTTTCAGTTTATACTCAAGTTTTTACCACCTTCCTTATTAAATTTTACTTAACCATTTAATTATTATTAATTAAATGGTTAAGTAAAATTTTAATTGAACAAAAAAGTTCGATTAATTAGATAGATCTCTATAGAGATAGCAATTTATTCAAACTTTATTTAAATATTATAAATTTAATAACATTTTAAACGAAGACATTATTAATCTGTAATATAAAAATGAATCGCTGAAAGTCTTGATAAGCTCAAATATCGGGAGCAGCTGAACCGATTTCTCTAATTCTTTTTTTATAAAATTACTTAAAGTACGAGGAAGGTTCTTACGGAGAGAAACATTTAAAAAATTACCTGAAAACGTCTACAATCAACACTTTTCTACACTCCAATACAATCGAGTCTTAGTAATACTTAAAAGTCAATTTGAACTTTAATACCAGACCATAAAGTTAAAGTAAAAATTTAATAGGTTGGTATAATAAGAAATATGAAATTGTAATTTTCATTGTGATTTTTTGTGACTAGGTATTAAAATAACTTTAGGTGTTTTATAATTTTTATCTTTTGACATATTGTAACTGTTGCCTTATTACCATTCGCTTTTCTCTTTTAACTTAGAATCGACTGTTAGGCGGTACAAAGTTCGCCGGGTCAACTAGTATTAAATAATAATTTTTATTATATAGTATTATTTAAAATCATAAGCAATGTCTTTTAATTATGTTACAATCTCTTAATTTGAAACCAACGTAATTTGATAGATATAACGCAGTAGTTCTGTGTATGGGTGCGACGTGGCCCCGGGACTTGCCTCTAAAAGGTCGACAGCTGAACGGCATCCACTTCGCTATGGAGTTCCTAGAAGGCTGGCAGAAGAAGCAGGCGGGACCCATACAGCACCACCCCAAGAGCACTCTACACATCTCCGCTAAGGACAAAAACGTTCTCGTCATCGGAGGAGGTGATACTGGGTTAGTAAACTATGAGTTTTATAAAAATATATAAAAGTAATAAGTTTATGAAATATTGTACCTACTGACTTGATTTTATAAATTTTCTTACTCCTCATCCAATAGCTGTTATAAAAGTGTCATATTATATCAATGTTAATTTCTTTATTAGTTGCGACTGTATTGCGACATCCCTCCGCCAAGGCGCCAAGTCAATCACGACGTTTGAAATATTGCCCGAACCCAAGAAATCGCGTGGTCAAGACAACCCATGGCCACAGTGGCCAAGAGTTTTCAGGTAATTTTACTATAAATAAATGATGCATACTGTACTAAATTTTCTATGAAAGGAAAATAGTTGCATTAGCAATGTCAAGAGTATTAATAAAAAACAAAAAATATTTAGTAACGTTTTATATAGCTTTTAACTCCCATGAGAAAACAGGGGTATTAAGATTGACATGTGCTTCTGTCTGGGCCGATTTTGTACTTCATCTTATTAAATTCTATATTTCTTAGAGTTCGTCTATACAAAATGTGACGGTTATTAATTCTTTTCGCTTGGATTGTTTTCAAGAGAAAATTATTATTAACTATTATATGTACTGTATACATATATTATTGCTTCCGTAGAGTCGACTACGGACACGAAGAGGTGAAAGTCAAGTTCGGTAACGACCCGAGGAAGTTCTCCACACTCACCAAAGAGTTCCTTGACGACGGTCAGTATTTTTTATCGAAAATATTCAGAACTTTAAATATCTTTTCTTACACTTATGTAACATGAATAGAAGCTAAAGTTATGAATAATCATGTAAAAAATCTATATTACTTTACACTGTCACTAGTGGCCGTATTTATTCAAATCTCTAAAAACAGGGCCTTGTTAAAATACTCATTTGACTATTGGAAGCTCGAATTGGTAAGTGCAAGCTTTTGTGTTAAAATTTAAAATATTATATTTCTAAATAGAACCCGACTGAGTTTCTTGGCTGTCATTCTCATACCAGAGTCTAGAACACCCAGTAAACTTGCATCTTAATTGACGTCCATGAATGATCACGTATTTAACTTCGATTTGTAGGCGAAGGCAATGTGTGTGGGGTATCGGCTGTTGAGGTGGAGTGGACACGAGGCGCAGGAGGGCGGTGGGACATGCGTGAGGTCCCTGGCACTAACAAAGTCTACAAGGCTGAACTTGTGCTTCTCGCAATGGGTTTCCTCGGCCCCGAGCGATACGTTGCCAATCAGCTGGGTATGCAAATTTAAATAAATACTATATAATCTAACTCAAACTCGCTTTTTAGTTACTTGTACAATTATTTGATGCTTAATATATTTTTGTGACTTTTCGATATATACGACGTGACCTAAATATTTAAAACGTAGAAACGTTATTTTTGATGCGGTATCTCAAGCATAATATTATCACATTCTTTTTGTAAATTTCCGATATTCTTAACGATAGGTAAATGTATTAGATAAATATGTACACTGAATTTAATTATTCTGCTTTCATATTTACCTTCAATTTACAACATATTTATATACGTCTGATTACTAACATATATAAAAACATGAAAGCAAAAATACGTACAGAGAGAGAAGGAGAATACTTTCCGATTAAAAGAGGAGTGAGGCAAGGTGATCCCATATCCCCCAAACTTTTCTAAGCAGTTCTTGAATACGTATTTAGACGCCTCGAGTGGAATAAATATGGATTAAACGTTAATGGAGTGAGATTGAACCACTTAAGATTTGCAGACGATCTTATATTGATTGCTGAAGACCCAACAACCTTACAGGAAAGAAATGTTATCACAACTGGTGTATGAGAGCAATGTAGTGGGACTTTCAATGAATACTGCAAAAACCAAAGTAATGACAAATATAGAAAAAATCCCGATAACAGTTAATGGCAACATAATAGATTATGTGGAAGAATACACGTACCTCGGACAGATCATATCTCCAAAAGACCTTACAAATAAAGAAATAACTAATAGAATAAATCTGGCTTGGAAATGGTACTGGTCTATGAAGGAGGTTATGAAGAACCCTCGCGTACCTCTGAAAGCTAAAAGTAAAATATTTAACTCGTATATTCTACCTGTCATGACGTATGGATGTCAAACATGGAGCCTAACTAATCACAACGTGCGCAAGTTAGAAGCCTGCC
>JAOSYY010024861.1:0-11390 GCA_025727935.1 Hebomoia glaucippe | reverse complement strand
ACAACGTCAAAAATGATGTACTTAATAAGGATAAGGCTTTAAGGTTGGCAACGCGTTTTCTAGATCTACTTTTTTTTGAAGGAGTTGCGTGTTTTTAGCCTGTTAGCTATATATACTAACCGGATGTTCCTAAATCTACTGATCTTGGAGGTGTCTAAGGGCGACAAAACCGCTTAGTACAGGTGAACTGAATGCTCGTTAAAAACACAAAAAACTTAGTAACATAATCTATCATTATTGGTATTTTAAATCTATGGAAAGTAAAAATGATATCCGTATATCACGATAAAAATTGACGAATTATAATTCCAAAAGCCACCAGTTCTCGATAAACATATGTAGATTACAATATTAACGTAAAACGCAAAATTTAAAAGCCATTCAGACTGCTTTGACGAACTAATTCATACTAATTTTCATTAGGCGGATAATTAACTGCGATTTCGGGGACTTGATTGTATATATAATTTATTGTAAAATCGACTTTATTTAGTTTAGTTAAAGGTCCAATATCGCACGACTTTCCCAATTAATATAAGGCAACTAACTCGGCGAAGCCAACCTCAAAGACGGGAAAATTAAATTTCGAATCGCCGCTTTCGCGCCACAACTCAAGACGTTCCGTAACTAAATTACGAAGACAAGATGGCGGACTTGGTCGTCATGGCAACCGAGCGTCTTAGAATCCCTGCTTAGCTATTTTAAACTTTAATACAAGGTATTAAAGTCGTATTTCGCGTGTGAATTGTTTTCCTTTATAGATCGCGGAGAGAGGGTCGTGACGATTGTGGAAATGTTGAAAAATCTATGAAATAACTTCGCTTGCTGAAACCCGTGACTTTTCGTTTTAAAATTTACAACTGGTCGTCAAGTTATTGAGATTCGGTCATAATTATTTTAATTTTGATGTTTGAACTAGCGTATACAGGATGCTTGGGGACTGCTCCCGAAAACGAAGACAGGTGATAGTATTGATGAAGCGACGGAATAAAATTCGATCCCGACTAAAACAAAAGCATATTATTAAAACGTTTCATTAGCGTTATTTCGCTCCATCGTGTTAGTGCAGCTGTTTTTGTTATCATGCTTCATTGCTGGTTTTTTTTTTTTAGTAAAGTAATGTATTTTTTATGAACAATCATTTCATTTAGCTTTACTTACAAGATGGATCATAAATAACGCTAATTAAACGTTTTAAAAATATGATTTTGTTTAAGTCGGGATCGAATCGTATTCCGTCCTTACATCAAAGGTGTCATTAGTACTACCACCCGTCTTCGTTTTCTGGAGCAGTCCCCAACGCCCGTATATTTCTTGTCCATATGAATTTCATATGGCGGATTTGTTTTTACAAAGTTTTCGCTAAGTATTGCTTATATACTTTTAACAGGAACTTCAGCTGTGGACTTCACAACTAAACATACATCTATGAAATGTACTCAGGTAACTAATAAAATTATTTAATAAATTAACTTTACTAACGACAAAATTGTATTCGAACTTCATGGAAACGAATCTTTCCTAGTTGTGAATTGATATCAAATTATTACGACTACGGGAATTTTTTATCGTTAAAAAAACTCATGGCACGGTTTGTTTAGATTTTAAAATTAATATGAATATTTAATTTCTCGATTAGGTTTTTTTATAAAATAGATATAAAAGTAAAATAGAAAAATGAAAATAGTATAAAAATCGAATCTGGAAGACCACCAGCAGCGGAGCTTGGCCCAAGATACCGACGGTTAGGGCCGCAGAGAAAGAAACCTGACAATACGCGCTGTGTCCAGGAGTACTGCCTTTTGCATCTGTCTCTTGATCCAACTATCTAGCGAGAGACTCTTTAGATGTTGGTCAAGACTTGCTATGAGACCGTTCACGCTAACGTCTATAGAGACAATGGTCGTCGAATCCACATCCCACAAAGCGGTTATCTCGTGAGCCAAGTCCAAGTATTTACTAAGCTTGTCCATCTCGGCCTTCACGAGATTCTCGTCATGCGTGATCTGGTCTATTGACAACAATAAGTCTGTCCATAATGACAGATCGATCTCAAATGACAAATTAGAATCATTATTATGTTTTTTTACAGGAGGATTCAAGAATATCGACAACTCACACGTCCGATTCAGAATCGGAACACAGTGACAGTGACATCGATATCGTCGGTGAATCGAATTACGCACATCACTATTCTAATAATACGTAATTTAACTAGTGTTGTGTAACTGGCATATCGAGTTTTCGGCTTATTGTCAATTCCAATATTCTCTAGTTATAAAGGACTGTTTCACATTCGTAAATTATTGAATTTTTTTTTTATAACACTACACATGTCGTTCGTTGAGGTTTGCCATAATTTATATCAAAATGAACTTATTAGATCAACAAGGAGATAAATAAATTAAAACTGAGTTTGCTTTCATGTTAAATTATAATCTAAATAAAATAATACAACCGAAGGCAAAAGATAATACTAAAGGCAATGAATGAATGGACACGTTTTCTACTAATACGTTTGGCCAATATCTCCCTTCCGCCGTTTTGTCTTTTGATTTTCACGGCGGCACAAAGCGCTACAGAGCTCGTATCTGGCAATACTGTACATCGTTTGGAAGGTCTTGACATAACCTACAAAACGACAATTAGTTTGGATATTGCGTTCAATAGTTGTAGACGTGTACATGCAGTTTACTAACGCCGAAATTCGCGCTATTTTAAAGTTTTCCAGGACAACGCGCTTCGTTGATTACTCGTCAGAAGCTACGGGAGCTCGGATGGGAGGTTTTGTCGCGTCCAACATATAGCCCGGACATAGCGCCAAGTGAATGCCCTTGGTGGTGTAAAGTTTAACTCAAAAGAGGCTTGTGAAAAGTGGCTGTCCGAGTTCTTCGCAACTAAGGCTTCTACGGGTATTATGAAGTTGCCGTCCAGATGGAAACAGATTATCGATCAAAACCGCGCATAGTTGAACTAAATCCGATCACTGTAACACTTTTGATAAAGCATTAAATAAAGAGCAAAGAAGCGGAAGGGAGATATTAGCCAACCGTATATTTAAAAGTTAAATTATGGCAAATCTTTATATTCTAGTCACTAGTATTGATTCTGCTGTATGTAGATTATTGTATATTAATTTATTTTTAAGTTAAAATGATAAATTTAATTGTAAATCACACTAAAACAATTCGCAGGAGTTATTAATGCTGTTTTTAGTTGAAAATGTAAGTTTATCATGAAGTTGTGTCTGTACGTGGGATCGTAGTTAATAAATCTTTGGCGTCTATTCAAAAATTTACTTTACAAACGGAAGTCGAATTGAATAATTAAAATGTATGTTTACGATAAAATTCTGATCTCCTTACGTGATCCATCTATTTTGAGTTAGATTCCGTTTGTTTGTTCACAATGTCGACTAGACTGATTTTAATGACGCTTGCAAAAGTTTTAATTGTAGAAATCTGTGCAATAATAGTTTCTTTGACATTAGTAAGTGGGTAGAGTAAGTTATTGATCGCTCCGAGTCTAAGTGAAAATTTTTTTTCATTGAAATGCTATAAAAATAAAAATGAACATTTAAACGGAGAAAGAAATTTAACTGGGTATCTTTCGTGTCGTGTATTTTGTTTAGATTAATTTAAAACGTTTAAATTTAATTTTATACTAGCAGTGCTTCTAGGGTTCACACGCGTCGGTTTTGTATCCATAGGATCATGATAAAATAAAGCTACGTTTTCTTTTTTTATGCGATAGGGAAACAGACAAACACATAAGCGATTGCTGTCGCCCATGGACACCTCTAAGATCAAGTTAATTAAAATTAACAAGCGCTACCAGCCAGTGAATCGCTGCAATAGACTAACGATGTTTTTTTAAATCTGCTTGTGTTACACGCATCGTATAAAGAATGGACACTAATTTTATTTATTTACTAACAGATTTATTACAGTCTCAGAATACTCGAAATAAAGATAAATAAGGCCGGCAGCAGAACGGCACTAAAAATGATAAATCATTTAATACGGCTAAGGCTTCAAGGTTGACAAAAATTTTTTTTCTTTTGAAGGACGTTCGTGTTTTTAGCCAAGTGGCTATGAAAACTAACCGGATGTTAAACGCGTCTTCTAGATCTACTGATCTTGAAGGTGAATGAAGGGAGCATCCAGCTTTGGCGCCAGGAGAGAGTCACATAGTCGTAGTCGAGAACTTGTAATTTAATTTAAATAACAAGTAGGTACTTTGTTAATGTACTGTACTTAAAAATATTTATTTTTTATTGTGCACTTGAAAAACTTAACACATTGCCATCTTCTCTATTTACATTCAATAACCGGGATTAACTCAGGGGGGGGGGATGTGTGTCATGACCCCCATGAGGCCTCCACTCCTGGATCCACTTTTGGTGTCCATGGATGACAGGAATCGTTTAATAAGTGAAGTGTATGTCTGCTTTCGTAGCGTAAAAAACAGGTTTTTATCGACATAAATAGTAAGCTGTGTAATATTTAATAAAAACGGGTATAATTGATTTTTGTTTATATAATACATATTTAAAATAAAACTCGATAGACGAGTATTAAAAAAACATAAATATATCGACTGTTGACAGCACTATGGATGGCAAATCTTCGTTTAGTCGTACTCATGAGGTTTCAGATATCACTTAGTAAACTTTTGTAAATATTAGAGTAGTATGAACGAATGCTCAATAAATGATAATCGAAAAATGGTTTTATATTATTTTTATTCAACCCTCTGATAAGGCGAAAAAGCTGAACACAATTTGATAGAAATTTAAATGCTTAATTGTTTCATTTAGATGTACGAACATGGTTAAACGTAAATAACTCTAAAAAAACGTTTTAAAAATATGACTTTTTTACAGTCAGGATCGAATTTTTTTCTGTCTGATCATCAAAGGTGTCATAACTACTATCACCCGTTTTCGTTTTCGGGAGCAGTTCAAAAACAACCTGTATATATTAATTCTTAATATATATTTTTGATACCTTAGGTACGTATGTCCAGCGCGGATGACTCAAAACAAACAACCTCTCTATAAAACTATTTATTATAAACTAAGATTACGAAACTACAAATATACCTCTGTTATATACAGATGTTGAGTTAGAATCTGCATTACAATTATTAATTATATTTAATTTAATTTTAATCAGAACTTAGCCATTCGATGTTCCCGCGAGAACACCGACGCCAGCATTAAGAACTGTAGGCCGTAACACCTATTAAAATATATTACTTTCATGTTATCTATGTATGTATATACAGGGTGTTTGGGGACTGCTTCCGAAAACGAAGACAAGTAGTATTATTGACACCTTCGATGAAGGGACGGAAATAAATTCGATCCTGAACAAAGAAAATCATATTGTGAAAATTTGACGTGTTTGTCTGTTTGTGGCACGATAATGAATAGGCCGATTTCGATGGGAGTTTTATTATTTGAAAGCTCATATAATCGAGATGGCTCTTAATTTTATAGTATTACATAACAATGGTAAATAACCCTTATCCTTAGATGAATGCAGTATGACGTATTTTACCTACTTATCTCACTTCAAAGCGTTATTAAAAGCAGCTAATCCTTGTAATAATGAATAAATGGCATACGGCGTAATGGAGACAGGACAGCGTAGAATCAGTCACCTGCTTCAAAGGATACCATTCGCTAACATTTCGGATGACTTTATGCAAGTAATAAGCACGTTTATTTTTAATCCCAGTAGGCTTTAAATGAACATTGAAACAAACAAGGTGTTTGGGGACTACTCCCGAAAACGAAGACAGGCGATAGTACTAATGACACTTTTGATGAAGGGACGGAATGAAATTCGTGCTTGACTCAAAAAAATCATATTTTTAAAACGTTTTATTAGCGTCATTTCGCTCCATTATGTTAGTCCAGCTGTTTTTGTTATCATGCTTCATTGCTGTTTTATTTTTAGTAAAGTGTTATATTTTTATGAAACTATCGTTTCATTCAGCTGTACTTCTAATTAAAAGGGTTAAAAATATGTCTTTTTTTAGTCAGATTCCAATTTTATTTCGTCCCTTCATCAAAGGTGTCATTAGTACTATCGCCCGTCTTCGTTTTTGGTCTTTTGGTCCCAGAACATCTGTGTATATAAGTAAATGTTCATGTAAAAAAATATCATAATTTTACCATTTTTCTATTGAACAACAAATTTTTAAACAACATTTTTTCACACGTTATTTCAGATTAACAACGATAATATAGTAGCTTTATTTAATATAAATAACTGATAATATATACTTTTTCATTAAGAAATATATGAAAGATTCGTACACGGTATGTTTTGTGCGAACGTGTGTACGCCACTTAACAATAATGACAATGGCACAACTTTGCTTAGAGATTCTCTCATTGTCTTAGTAATAAGTAAATTTTATAGAATTACTGTCTTAACTAAGTAAACTACATAACAAAGTTAATTTGAGTGTTTAATTTTATAATAACATTAAACTTCTTTTTTTGTAGATAAAACAAATTGTGTGTTATTTACTCCTGTATCAAACATATTACATATATTTTTTTAAATATAGTAGCAGTAATATTTAAGTAATTAAAGTAGGTAATTCAGTTTAGGATCTCTCTTGCATAAAACCATCCGCGTAATCAAATCACGTCAGCGTCTATTCCCATAAAAAGAGTCTGTTCGATCGCGACCCTTTCGCGGCAATTCAATACGGCGCCATTGTTGATCCCAAAAACCAATAACTTTTGACCTTTAGATACATATCCTTCGTTCAAAAACTAGCTTTAATACAAGGTAATAAAGTTCAAATACGAAATTATAGCAGGTCACTTGAAATTGGCTACTCGCTATTGTTCATCAAGAACCATTTTCAATTGATCCGTTGAAAAAATATTTCACGAGAAAAACGACTTTATTAACAAGGAATGAAATCGAATATGGATTTTTGGATAGCTCTAATTGTATTGGTCGTTTATAATTCGAGGTTATTAGAAGTCGGGATGTACTGCTTTCATCCAGTTAAGACCGGATTGATCTAGTTTAAAAGGACAATCGTTTTATTGAGACTTTTTGATGGAATTTTGCTTTTATTAATTCAATTTCAAAAGTGAATGCGGGAAGTATTTTTTCCTAGATTTAACCGTAATTTTTTAAGATGTTTTTGTTACAAAATTACAATTTATTACAGTAGTTTTTTAACATTCATAAAGAATTGAAGTATTGTACATTTTTCTTGTATAATGCTCTAAAATAATTAAATTAGTTATTAATATAATCTGTGCGCAATAACATAATGCATAGATTAAAGTCAGTTAAGCGACAAAGGTTAATCTGTGTCGAGGGATGTGACATTTGTTGTCAAATAACTGTCATTAGGTTCCATTTAAAATCGATGGGGTAATAAAGATCACAGATAAGACATTAATTTCATAAACTCTACACAACTTAATAAAAGTTTATATTTTTAATAAGTAAAATATATTCTTTGAACTAGCTTAAAAATTAAAATATTAGTTTAAAAGACGTAGAATCGGATATTTGTTTTTAACTAGTGCAAAAAGAGTAGTTTTCGTGTTTTGTTTAGTTAAGAAGACAAGATTAGAAAAATATATTGAAAAACACTAACCTTATGTAGTAATACTAATTTCTGATATAAGTCGCTTCTGTTACAGAAAATATACTTTTAGGTCCACCATTAGATTAGCTTTAAGTAAATACTAAGCTTTTATTATGAATTATTAAGTTTTTAATACGAACTTTATCAATTATTAAGCTTTTAATATGAAATTTTAAGATGTGATTACATGGATATAAGAAAACTTAATAAGCAAGAGTAGTTCGTTTTGAAATAATTAACAAATGCGTGATTTTAAAAATGGGCCAAGTTTAAAATCTTAATAATTTATTTTTATTATCTAGATAATAAACGTATAAACTAATTGGAGTGATAATCTGCGACCATAGTCGTCAGTCTACTGTTTTGCCCGTCTTTGTAACCTGATAGTTTCTAGGGTTATCAAAACTTAAAAATTAAAATTCACTTCGTCAGTTTTCGATGAAACTATATTATAACATATAACTAATATATAAAATTCTCGTATCGCAATGTTGGTTCCCATACTCCTCCGAAACGGCTCGACCGACTCCTATGAAATTTTGTATGTATGTTCAGTAGGTCTGAGAATCGGCTACTATCTATTTTTCATCCCCCTAAATGGTAAAAGTGGTCTACACCCACATTTTTATTTTAATTATTTAGACAAAATTTCTTGCTTTTTTTTTTAAATATAACCCAATTTTCATCCCCAAATTTTATATATTTATGTGGCAAAACGATGATATCTGGGTCAGCTAGTACTATTAGTAATATTATGAGTATTCATATCATTTACAATACAGAATATAGTAACATAAAAGCAGTGGATTTTTATATACATTACTTAATCCTAGTGGATAAAATTCGTAGTTAACTCATAAATAAAATTTTAACTATATTTTCTAATAAACATATTTCGTTTCTTTGTATGAAATTTATTTAAAATGTGATCTTAATACATAAATACTAAACTGTATTTTTTTTTAACTTTCATGTAACAGCCCTATGTTCTTGTTAGTATCTGTCACCAATCACAACCCTTATAGGAAGTAATAAACTCTAAACGTCATCTTATGTCTCTCGCAATAGAGTTTAAATTTCTTCCGCAAAACATTTAAAAATCTGTTCCTTATTCGTATTAAAATAAAATTCAAAATTGCCTAACCGCTATTTACTTCTGGACGATCCAGTTATTGCATAAGGAATCCTAAAACGTTATGTATAAAGTTGAATTTAACGTACACGCAGTCAAAGTTATTTAAGACAGGTCCTCAAGTGAAAAAACAATTATGTTCCAGCTTCTTTTGACGTCGTTTGATGGAGATTTTTCCAGTGCACTTGTAAATTCGTGCTTTTAAATAAAACGGGCGAGTGTACGTCGGATTTATGACACGATGTAAGCACAAGTCTTGCACCGAATCGGAAACAGTCGGATAGTTTCCGACAGTTATTTACTATGCAAAATTGATATTTTCTTAAAATATTTATAATCAAGTTGTTACAACAAAACCTGTTTCCAAATGAGGCTAAGATTATTGTTTATTTCCAATTAAAATTCTGGACCTGATTAGTTTTTAAAAACTGAAATATTTTTGCGAACAATCTGATAACTGTGGACATTCCTTCAATTAAAAAACAAAACGGAAACAAGATGAGGAAGTAAGATAATTGAAGTATTTGTACCTCTATTATTATTAACGAATACTTTTATTGCATAAAAATATTAAATAAACAATACAATATAAGTTAATTATGTTTGAAATATTCAATTCTGTAAACAATTATTTTTAAATTGACATTAAATACTCTTTGCTACAAGAAAATGGCGGGCATTAGGACATTTCCCGCGTTTTGTCGTCAGCGAGCGCTTTACGTCAATTATCAAGTGATTATCCTACTCGACGGTAGATGGCGCGTATCGGATTACTGTCCATTGGGACTTGTTAGACTCTTTGGGATTAAATGTAAAATTCTCTTGTAATAGAATTTGCACTGTATCACCAAAACATAGGATTTAATTTAGAATATTTAATTGTTTAATGTCACTAGAAAACACGGACAATATGAAATCAAATGCAAACTAAAACACAGAAAGATAAGACAGAAGTCCTTTAGTTTTGTTTACGATTTGGTTAAATTTTAATGTTTTATGAGATTAATAAATCGAGAATGTGTACGCAGGTCTATTAAGAAATTAAAAAAATACTTTAATGGCTCAACAACTGCTAAACTCAGTCTGGCAATGATTTAATATGAGTCAACGATTTTGTCAAATTCTAAAAATATTAATAATTTTAAAAGCAAAATAGATATTTATCTTCGATATACAGAAATGACTAATACGATAATTAACTATCACAGTATTTCATAGTAAAACATTATTCTTCACAATAAGGCCGTATAAGATAACGTGAAAAGTGTACGCGTTGGGCGCGAGTGGCAGCGGAATAAAATTTTTTAGTATATGAAGAATTTAAGCCGTTTATTGAATGATAATTGTAGTATCAATAAATAACAAATGGCAATTTTATAATTAAAGTTTAAATATTGTAATTTGGTATCTTCAAAACTGATTTGATAGAACTTGCACGAAATGCTTTTTTTTGAGTCGTTTTAATTTTTTTTAAGGAAGGCAAACAAGTATACAGTTCACTTATGTTAAGCGATTTCTGTCGCCCATGGACACCTCTAAGATCAGTAGATCTAGACGCGTTGTCGATCTTAAGACCTTCGATTATTTTTATTTCGAGTATTCGAAAATTCATAGACTGAAATCGAAACGCGTTACACTTCAAGACTTTGCCATCTATGAACGGTGGTCTTGTATCTAATCGTAATCACTGCCACCACGCCCTACTGATAAGATAGCCCACAAATATCGATAAGATTGTCAGCCATTTTGTGATCAAAACTGTGGACGTATTCGTTAGATTTGGGTTAGCGTGATGTGATTGTGCAAGTTTGATAATTGGTAAATATTTTTGGACTTTACTTACAAATATTTTGACTTTTCAAAAGTTTCACTGAAATATTTTTTAATTAATTTACGCGTAAACTGTAGTTTGCTTGTATTATTTCCATTGTTTTGGGTAGAGTAAATTTTTAGAGTGAATATCTGTATACGTATGAAAAAGACATTGCCATAGCAGTTTTGTAGCAGAAATTATGGCCAACTAAAGCAAAGACTTTTCTCTTGCTCCTCGGGGTTTTGAAAGCGGGACCTTTAGTACATTTAATGTACTTTATTTCTTTCTATCAATAAGTGTATACAGGATGTAAATAGAACGAAGACGGGTGATAGTACTAATGATACCTTCGATGAAGGGGTGGAAAAAAATCGAACCTGACTAAAAAAAGACATATTTTTAACACATTTTATT
This sequence comes from Hebomoia glaucippe, assembly GCA_025727935.1. NCBI lineage: Eukaryota > Metazoa > Arthropoda > Insecta > Lepidoptera > Pieridae > Hebomoia > Hebomoia glaucippe. Next base: position 396 of record JAOSYY010024861.1, on the reverse strand, counting down.
AGAATTATTCACGCTCCATATTATAAGTACAGCTACATAAAACGATAGTTTCTTTTTTAATCAGGATCAAATTTTATTCCGTCCCATCATCAAAGGTGTCATTAGTAACTATCACCTGTCTTCGTTTTCGGGATTAGTCCACAAACAAACTGTATATTGGTCCCTTGTGTTCTCTTTGAACTATTTTGTATGTTTGTGGATTGAATCATTTTTATTAAAAGTTTATTTTAGATACAGATAAGCAACGATAATATTTATCTGTTTCAGGAAACAATGAGTGTTCAATACTTTATGCTCGTCATCTGTTTGGTAGGGGTTAGTGCTGATGTTGTTAAAGGTACATCTAATATATAAAATTCTCGTGTCACGGTGTTCGAACTTGAACTCCTCCGAAAC
>JAOSYY010024857.1:0-11404 GCA_025727935.1 Hebomoia glaucippe | reverse complement strand
GAGAAGGATTTCGTATTCAAACTTCAGTACAAGAGTCACGTCTACTTCTTCAGAGCCGACAGCCTCTTCACTTATAATAGGTAGGTTCGTGACGTCATCACGTCTTGGTGACAAGATTATCTTGAGAAAAATCTAATGAGGTTTTAAAATAAGCATAAATAAACTCGATTAATTCTCTATTGCAGCCATTGAAAATAAGATGGAAGGGTGTATATTAAAAACTATTCGACATACGAGCAATCGATATGTCGAATAGTTTTTAATAAATATATAATACATATACAGGCTGTTTGGGAACTGCTCCCGAAAACGAATACAAATGATAGTACTAATGACACCTTTGATGAAGCGACGGAATGAAATTCGATCTTGACTAAAAAAAATAATCTTATTTTTTAAACGTTTTATTAGCGTTATTTCGCTCTATCATGTTAGTTCAGCTGTTTTGTTATTCTTCATTGCTGGTTCTTTTTTTTAGTAAAGTAATGTATTTTTTATGAAACTATCGTTTCAATTAGCTGTACTTACTAGATGGAGCGTAAGTAATGCTAATAAAGTGTTAAAAATATGTCTTTTCTGAGTCAGGATCGTTTCTTTTTCCACCCCTTCATCAAAGGTGTCATTAGTACTATCACCAGTCTTCGTTTTCAAACACCATGCATACTACATACATGGAAAGTTCATGAAGTGCTATGCGAGTTTTAACTTCAGTTTATAATTTTCCGAATGCTCGATGTAAAAATAATAAGATTGGCAGCGGATTTTCATTAAATTACAAATGATGTAATATGTCTATATGATCTTAAGGTTGGCAATGCGTCTTCTAGGTATACATTGGTCTTGGAGGTGTCCATGGGCGACAGAAATCGCCTACCACAACGTGAACTGTATGTTCGTTTGCCTTCCTATGATTTAAAAAACAATCATAATACATATATTTGTGTTTGTAAACATTGATGAAATATTAACGAACAAGTAGTTACGTCATTTTTTTTCCCGTATAAAGGCAAACGAGCATTGTATTACACCTCCAAGATCAGTAGATCTAGAAAACGCGTTGTCAACCTTATGGCCTTATTTTATTTTGGGTATATAATTAAATAATCGCATTAGAAACAAATTATTATTTTATTATTGAATTCTTTTTTTAAATTTCAGGTGGGTTGAAGTTCTGCAGACTCCGATGCAGTCACGTCACAACTGATTATATACAAGATTAATGTAGATAAAATTAAGTATCATTATAATACCAACGAATTCTAGGAACCAAAATTGTATTAATAAAGTCTCGGAAGGAAATAATGAGGGTAGTTTTGTTAATTAGCACACTTTTGATGTTTTACAATCTAAACTTAAAAGTTACAAATTAGGGTGCCATAAATGTTTTTGTCTAAAGAAAACTGATTTTTAGATCTTGCCTGTATTGTGTATTGAAAATGTCATGGAAAATAGAGTTAGAAAACTGTAATGTAATGTACAAATGTAATACAAGAAATATTGAAACAACATTCCACATAACGATACTAACATGCAAAATGGCGGCCTTTTTCGTGGGGGCGTGGGCGGGAGGGGGTTGGTTGTAGGGATGTTTTTATTGCAATGTTTTCGAACTCGAAGACGTATAGACAATAATATACTATAGTAAGTATACGGAGACAAGATGACGTTGTTACAAAGTAATTTTACAGAAATGATCTGTAGATTTTCAAGATATGAGGTATCTTTGTAAAGACGCAATATCCACAAAATAAATCAATTTCCATTCAGCCATTTCATCATTTACTCTGAGTATTTACATAAAATCACTTTTATATAATGCCAGGGAGGACCAAAATTTACTTAAATGGTTGTTTGACGAAATTTTTATGAGAAATTTTATTAACAATATTACTTCAGGCTTTTGGTTTAATACGGCAACTATTTTTAGCAGTTCCTTGGTTGTTTTGGGAGAACATTCGCATTTAAGCAATCGATACAAAAACTTGCTATTTTTTTCGTTTCGGCAAATCGGTATAGGCCCAAATATTCATAATTATAGCTAAAAATCATCTCGAATACGTCATTTTTCAATAAAAAATTGCATCAAATTGTTTGTTCGCTTAAAAGCGATAACGACAAGAAACAAAGTCAAACTTTATTAAGTCCCGTTTTGCGTCGGAGGTTAAAAAGATATTTTTGAATTGATTTCGATGTAGTTATGAGATAAATATACAATAGACAATATTTCATTAATGTGTTACAAATACTAATTTTCCTACAAGTAATACAGAGTGTTTGGGGGTTGCTCCCGAAAACGAAGAAAGGTGATCGTACTAATGACACCTTTGATGAAGCGACAGAATAAAATTCGATCCTGACTAAAAAAAATGATATTTTTAAAACGTTTTACTAGTAATTTTATTATTTTTTATGAAACTATCGTTGCATTTAGTTATACTTATAACATGGAGCGTAAATAATTCTAATAAAAAGTGTTAAAATAGTTTTTTTAGTCCCGTTCTCGGGAGCAGTCCCCAAACACCCAGTATAATTACTATTCCAAATAACATAATTTATAAAAGACATTTTTACGGCTGTGTAGAGAAGATCATGCGTCGAATAATCGAGACTATTAATTTATTAAATGGTTGTATTTTATTCATCACAAATACATGTTGTATAGATTATAGATTAACTTAATTAAATTTTAATCCAATCTTTATTGTGTATTTCTACCCTTCGTTTGCGATTAAATTGTAAGTTTTTATTCTGTGGGAACTTACCAAGTGCGCATTCTTAATGTATCTGCCACTACTTCAAGTACCAGGACATCATAAGTTAGCAAGTGGTAAACAAGGTGACCTTTGTAACGAGTATAAATAAACAAGTGTTTAATTTATTTTATAATAGGCAGATAGTAAAATTTTAAGTTTCTTCTGGGAACTAACCAAGTGCGCATTCTTAATGTATCTGCCACTACTTGAAGTACCAGGACATCATAAGTTAGCAAGTGGTGAACAAGGTGACCTTTGTAACGAGTATAAATAAAACAAGTGTTTAATTTATTTTATAATAGGCAGATAGTAAAATTTTAAGTTTCTTCTGGGAACTTACCAAGTGCGCATTCTTAATGTATCTGCCACTACTTGAAGTACCAGGACATCATAAGTTAGCAAGTGGTGAACAAGGTGACCTTTGTAACGAGTATAAATAAAACAAGTGTTTAATTTATTTTATAATAGGCAGATAGTAAAATTTGATTTTACAATAATTTACTACAATATAAATATTTGGCTTCATATGTTCTATGACAGAAATTATCTAACATCGATAGAAAAATCTAAAAATTATCGACTAAATTACGTATATCAGATCTCGATACTACTATACATAAGAAATAATTTGTTTATTTGGTTCTATGGGATTCTTTACGGTGGTATTTTATACAGAACATCAAAAATTACAGAGTAATTGAGATTGTCCATTCGACAAGACGACATGTTTTAGCTAATTTTTTGAACTGGCACTTAGGTTCCATTTAAACGCTACACGATCTATTAATAGTAAGTTTAAAACATTAAAATCTCTAGAACCTAGATCCTGTATCTAGACGACAAAAATCACATACAATATTGTGCTGATCAATTATTAATGTTCAGAATTAAGTATTACAATAGTATTATTCATTGACAACATACAGTATGGAAAATAGTTACTTAACATGTCCTATTACACACATGGTTAAAATGTTACTTTAAAATATATTATGTTTTCCTCAATGAAATGGCTGTATGGTCCGAAACGTGACATTTTAATTAAGTTTTACGACGTGTCAAACTGATTTCTCTATCTTACATAAAACTATTACAACACTCAAGTATGGATTGCGACTTGAGGCACGGCAGGGAAGAAAATTTAAGAGATTATAGCCAACGTAATTATATGTAGAGACAGTTAAATGTGGAATATAATATTTCTCTTACAAAGACAATTTTTACTTTTTATACCATAAATCTTTTGTTTCTCTACATAGGTTAATTTATTTTGTTATTAAGTGGGAAGTATTACGATTCATTATAACAAATAGGAATTCCTTGGTCCCGAACACACAAAACAATTATGGAACTCACATCAAATGCACTATCGTCCGACTAGATTCTATAAATACATTTAGAACTAAGATTATCCTGCGGATTATTTTGGGGCGAAATCTATATTCTAATCTTTATCTAGTCATATCACATCAAGGAACAATAAAAACGCACATTTAAAAATAATTACGATTAGACATAATACATAGTAAATACTTCATAATCTCTTCCTTTGGAAGACTAGTAGCGTTTATTGACATCCCCTTATAATCAATTCTAAATTACTATCAAAACATCGAAGATATATTTAATATAATTAAACTTTGGCATTCCAATACTAGGGAAGTAAGCTAGCTTCTAAATGTTAATAATTCAAAAATATGTCGCTGCTCCCATTTGACATTGACACAAACAAATATATGGTTTTCTAACGTTTAAATAATTCAATGCAATTTAATCTGTACAAATGTAATTTTATGTAATACCTTTTTTAAGATCTTGTAAAAAAGAAATTTAAGATGTGTCAATGTCAAAACAAAGTAACGGTATATTGAATGATAATTTAAAAATAATCGTGAAACTACTATTGAAGCGCCTAATTTGTGCAGATCTATAATATTTAGGTTCACCAAAGGACAGCTTAGGGTCAAAATCTTAATTGCCATAGGTTAATAATTGTTATAATTGAATACGATAAGAAAAGCATAAAACTCACTTTATAGTAAGGTCACCACTGTCATATCATATCAAACCGTAATACTAAAATATGGCATTGTTCGAAAAGTACCCATACGAATACAATATAACCTCGCTGGGAAATAAACCTGCGACTTTTTGGTAGCGTATACTAGTTGATAGTCCTATAGGTAATAACAGCGTCCTATGCTGGAGACCTAATTTTGAGTTGTGCGTTTACACTACTTAAACCATTCAAGTATTACGTAAACAGATTTATTACAATTATTGACCCTTCATCCCCCTTGACACCAAAAGTAAGCAAAGCTCTTACCCTCTCCCCCATGCTTACGTAAACATTTTTCAATTAACACATTGGTTTTTTAATGATTCATGATCAAAAATTCAATTTAATCATTATCTAGACTTCCATATCATCCATTACAAGCCAAGCAATTAATATCCCCCTCCCCATAACGCTTACGAATTACTTGAACGACCCCTTAGCTATTAGGAAAATGTTCCTATATAATAAATAACTATACATTTAATGTAATCGAAAGATCTCTGATGAGATGATTTTGTCATATTTCTCATAGTCATGGCACAATGATACTTACATCTAACATACAAATACATATTGGCGGCCAGCGCCATCTTCGACTAATTGCAATAAAATAAATAATCTCACTACCCATATAGGTAAAACATAAAATAGCTATATTTTCCACCCGGTCGTCTTTTTCACGCTTCAACCAGATTTTTAGCAACTAATCTGCCTGTAACCGAAGAATTTACATGAAATGCGATATTTGAAACTGTTACGATCTTAGTACTAATGTATGTAAAAAGTAATTCTACACATCTACATAACTCAGGCAGTCAGGCAAAAGAAGAGTTTTTGTTTACATTACATATAGTAACAATTCATGGTCGCTCTAAGACGTGACTCAAGTTTAAATCATGTTTTGAGATTTGTTTACTCAATCTGAGTCGTCTTCAATCTACAAACTTACGTATAATTTCACTATTACATGCGGGTAGTAACCACTTCTCCGTTCTCTTCTGTCTGTTCTTTTCTTCTTTCCTTATTTCGACCTCTGAAGAAGGACGCGGTCGTAACGGACCTGAATCTAAATGAACCTGGCGCTCCATTCGAGATAGAATTGCCAGATCCTTCTCTGTCTTCTTGAATTTTTGAGGAGCGTATGCTAGGTCTAGTTTTATACGAGAAACTGGCGGCTTTTAACCTGGCTCCGAGCCCGAGTTTAGTGCCAGTGGTAATGGCGTCTGGGGATTCGTGGGTGACTGTGGGCGTATGGGGGGCGGATATGCTGCCAATTGCCGAGGGTGTCATTTGTGGTCGACGGGCAAACATACTGCTGGAATAGGGTCGTATAGGTCGACCTACTTCTACGTCCATACCGTTACTATAAAGAGAACACCGATCAATATCAAGATCATTCAACCTAATTGAAAATTTAACTTTTTAAGATTATTATTGTATAAGAACATTATTATTGTATAAGAGGGTAAAACTTAGCATCTTTTTTAGTCTCAACAACAAAAATTACAGAAATAAAACATATGTAATCGATAAAATAGTTAACATAATATTATAGAGTACTTACCCAGTACTGTGTTCATGTCTTGTGTGAGCTCTCCTAAGGTTTGTCGGTCGATTCGTTCGCCCCATACGTCGGCGTATAGTTCCATCGCTACTTGCTGTAAAAAACAACGACGTGTATTACAGTTATATATTATTAACCAGAATAAAATAAGATATTGTTAATATTTACGGGGATTATTTATTTAAAAACTTTTTCCATGAAAAAATACATATCAATTAATAAAGTAGTAATAGGTAGGTAGGTATGTTGTCATATACAGGATGTTTGGGGACTGCACCCGAAAACGACAGCAGGTGATAGTACTAATGACACTTGCTGAAGGGACGTAATAAAATTCGATCCTGACAAAAAAAAACATATTTTAAAAAGTTTTATCAGCGTTATTTCGCTCCTTTATGTTAGTCCAGTTGTATTTGTTATCATTCATGCTTTGCTGATTCTTTTTTCTTTAGTAAAGTAATGTATTTTTAATGAAACTATCATTTCATTTAGCTGTACCTACTTACAAGTGGAGCGTAAATAATGCTAATAAAAAGTGTTAAAAACGTCTTTTTTTTGTCAGGATCGACTTTTCCATCCTTACATTAAAGGTGTCATTAGTACTATCACCCATCTTCGTTCGGGAGCAGTCCCCAAACAACCTGTATACAAACGCACATCTTTTATATTTAAAAGAATATTTTTAGTTTTCGCAAACGATATTATTTCTAGAGCTAGTGCCAAAAATTGTATTTTAATTTTTATTGTAACGAGTATTTACCAGGCACATCAAGTGGATGTGTGTAGATTCGACGGCGAGCTTTAAGCATAGTGTAAACGAGAGCCGCAAGTGATCGCGCCGCTGGTGGGTGCGGGGGAGCGCCCGACCCCCGTCGCCTACAGCATGTCACCCACCATGTCTCCATGTGTCCCTTGCCCTTCACCGCTACAGTGCCACGCAGCTCTACACCGTATCCACGAGACTCCAACATCTACGACAATATCCATATATAAACTTACTCTGTTTTCCTTAAGAAAAAATTACGGGTTTCCACCTGCTGCTACCCTTAATGCGTATACAATTGTAAATAATATTAATATATAAACGCGAAAATTTGACACTATGGATGTTTGTCACTCTTTCATGTGAAAACTATTACAAGGATTTAAATTAAACTTTATAGACATAGCTCAAACGTGTTTGGTACACATGTCCGTAATAATCTTTTTATTTTATAACCAAAATTAAATGTCGAAGAGAAGAAAATTGAAATAGAACAGTATTTTACCTGTTTGGTGTATTTGGTGACCTGGATGCGATCCATAGCCCCTGTGGACTCCATACGCGAAGCCTCATTGACGGTGTTGCCCCAGATGTCGTAGACAGGCTTTCGGGCCCCGATCACTCCGCCCACCAAAGGACCGCAACTTATACCTTAACAATAGATTAATGTATACAGAATGTTTGGAGACTGCTCCGGAAAACGAAGACGGGTGATAGTACTAATGATACCTTTGATGAAGGGATGGAAAAAAATTGAACCTGACTTTAAAAAAAGTCATATTATTAACACTTTTAGTTAGCATTATTTACGCTCCATCTTGTAAGTACAGCTAAATGAAACGATAATTTCATAAAATATACATTACTAAAAAAAAGAACCAGCAATGAAGCATGATAACAAAAACGACAGGACTAACACGATGGAGCGAAATAACGCTAATAAAACGTTTTAAAAATATCTTTTTTTTTTGGTCAGGATCGAATTTTATTCCGGTCCTTCATCAATCATTAGTACTATCATCTGTCTTCGTTTTCGGGAACAGTCCCCAAATAGCCTGTATAGTTTAGTAACAATGTACAATCTGTTTATAGAGCTTAATAATAAGGCATTGTATAATACAATACAAGATTTATTTTCATACACAACATTAACTTTTTTAATAAATGATTTGTCGAGATTTTACGTTTCTTGAAATGAGTTTTATTTTTAAATTTTGCACAATGAACAGTTATCTACTTAGCTCTCGTTTAATTTTCTAAGCTGTAAACAATTTACTTCCTTTTAGAAATAATATTTTAAAATACAGTTTCTGATATGAGTTTTGTTCAAAAAAATTATTTATATTTTTATTTTGAATCGGTACTAGTTTTAACTTACCCACTCGCAGACGAAACTTGTTGAAACTGTGTTTATTAATTTCTTCCAACGCGTCTCGGAGAGCAAACGCATAGTCCACTAGGGCACAAAGATGTTCGCAATCGTCGTCTCCCGTCTGAAAAAAAAATATTGGCTTAAAAATATAAATGGCTCTACACCAAGCATTCAGCAGTAGGAAATTTAATTTTCGATTTGATTCAAACTTTGCAGAATTATTACACAAATGATTAATCGTTTATCGTTTCATTTAACTGTACTAACATGATTATATTATATAAAACGTTTTAAAAATATGTTTTTTTTTTTAAATCAGGCTCGATTTTTTTTTGTCTATGCCAACATCAAATGTGTCATTAGTACTATCATCTGTCTTGCTTTTCGGGAGCGGTCCCCTAACATTCTGTATATGTAATTTCATAGTTAATTAAATGTATACATTTGGTGGGTTTAATATATGATATAAAAACATTCTTGCAATAGCTTTGTACTGAGTATCATTCCTCTCAAGTTCTCCACCAACTAACACGCATCACTCAGATAAGTCTACATATTCTAAATTTTTTCAAGTTACTTCTGAAGTATGAATGACAACATAGTTTATAAGGAAAATATTTTTACCTTATGGTCTGGATTCAGTCCGGAAGCAGCCATATATGTTGCGCCAATAGTTTTTATCTTCTCAATGCTTTTGAAGCGTGGTTGCATCAGCAATTTGTCAAAATCAACTGAAAAAAAAACCAGAACTATTACAATAATTATTATTTATATTTGTATTGTAGACAGAAACATATTATATGAAAGTACAAACAAAATTCTAGATAAAATAACTGATTTGTATGTATGAGTTATTTTTTATAAATTAAGTATATAACAAAAACATAGTACAAAAATATAACATAATATATATAAATTACGTGTCACGTTGTTTGTTCGGGATGAACTCCGAAACTCCTGAACCGATTTTAACATTTTTTCTTTAAAATGAGTGCTATGCTCCAACTTAAGGGATACGATACCTTATTTATCTATTTATAGTCGCAATATTATTTTATTGTGAATTATAATTTGTGTATTTAAGAGTCAAAATTATCTTTTAGCTCCAAACGATTCTAACAGATGACAATATCTGTTGACTAAATTGAGTAGGTATTGAATAGATGGCACTGTGTTAAAAGCACAAACGTTTCAATAATAATAATAATGCTTACTAATTACAATTTAATATAACAAAAACCTTAGCTACAGCAACTCGTGACCGTATCATCTTGTATTTATATAAGAATTGTTATGTATCATGGCATCACCTACCATCAATTGAATTCTATCCAATCAAATGTAAAAAATTAGTGTTTTAGTCATAAAACACGTGCTTGGATATTCCGCACATCTATAACTAGTTAGTTGTAGGCTAAAAACGCGTTATAAAAAGTATGTAACTTAAAATCATACGAGTATTTAACTAAAAAGTGATTCCACGTGAACAAATTCACGGGCACCAGTAATAAATAATTGGTACATTACAAATGATCTCGTTTAGTAGCCGCATGCAGTCAACTGCTTTCTGCTCCGAATAGAATTCGTGGAAGTTAGGAATTCCCGCAAACATCACGCCGACTTCATCGCGCCATTGCGAATACAGTTCCTGTAATGTTTAAAAGCTTTACCTTAAAATTATTTTAATACTAGCGGCTCCCTTCGATTTAACTGCATACATTTTTTACTGACTTCAATAAAAGGCCCTTCTCCTTTTATTGAAGTCGGTTAAAATATATCTGTGCGACTGTATGTATTTTTTATACACTGTTTGTACAGGCAATGATAATAATATTTAAGAAAGCTTTAAAATTGTTGAAAACTTGCAAATTCTTTTGATACTAGCGCTTCGTTTCGATTTAACCGCGAAAATATATTAACCGACTTCAATAAAAGGAGGTTCTCTGTTTGATGACCATAAGTATATAATCTAAGGTTTACTCGATGATTATATTAACAGCCTAAGGAGATAAGTGCAAGTCGTTAAAATCGGTCCATCCGTTAGGAGATTTGCCAGACATGCAAAAACATTTTATAACTAGCGTCTTTAGTACTGTATATACTTTTATAAAAAGCCATTATTTTAGAATTACTAACAGACATTATTTATTTATATTTAAATAACTAGTTTCATCCAGTGGCTTCACTTGCATTTTTTCGATTTTTACACATTAGGTTAACTTATTTGATCTTTAGTAAAGATACCTATTTTTTGTAAATATAATATAGCCTTCTTCAATAAATGAAAGATTTTTTCAAATCGGACTAATGGTTTCTGAGATTAGCGCGTCCAAACAAACAAACAAACTCTTCAGCTTTATAGTTTACATTTAAATAATATGTATTAAAATCATTAATCAAAGGCAATCATTCTGTCTTCTCCTCTTCTCTGTCTTTCTTCTGAAAATTCACGTTACATAGGCGAATCCAGAGTATCTAGATAGTATCAACTTACATCAGGACACCGGTCTTTGCTCAAGAAATGGTTGACGACGTGATCGGGCAGAATGTGTTTCAGCAGATGCCGGTTCATACGCTGAGTTTCTTTCATCTCTTTGAGGTCATGTTCCGCTTGGAGTTTCCAGAGGAAGTCGAGGCGTGACGTCACCTCAACCAGTCGCGCGTGGTACACCACAATTACCAAAAACATCACCATCAGAATCATCATTTGCACGTAGAATGGTAGCTGCCTGAAATTATTGAAAGGAAAACTAAAAAACGAAAAAACATATTCAAGTGAATAAAAATTTATTTTATATTGTTACTTAGGTTAGTAAATATAATACAGGGTGTTTGAAGACTACTCCCGAAGACGAAAACGGGTGATAGTAGTTATGACACCTTTGATGATGGG